>VZRZ01006927.1:2183813-2218984 GCA_013398175.1 Climacteris rufus
TCTTCTTGGCTGACTTTACTGGTGTCCATATCTGTTGTTTCTTCTACACGCTGTACTCCTTCTCCCCTATCTACAACTACATAACTACAGCTACATGGTGCACACGTGCATACTCCTGTGTTTGCTTCTTAAATATGTTGTCACAGAGGCGTTCCCTTCCTCTCTAATTCACCCAGCTGTGGCTTGCAGCATGTGGCTGCAGGAACCATCAGAGACTGGCTCTGCCTGGACAGCTGTGGAAGCTTCTGGCAGCTTTTTACAGGAGCCATCTTTCTGGCCCCTACCACGCCCAAAAAGCCAGACCCCCTCAAACCACCACAGTGACCCACTTCCCTTTTTATTTGAGATACAGTTTGTGCTTCTGGAATTTGCATTCAAAATATTTCATTCTGTTCTTCTTTTCATGTTTCTTTCATATCATTACATTCATAACGTGATATAAATCTCACCTCCCTTTGGCATTTTAGCTATAAGACACAGTAAGCAAGAATTTGCACATGAAATATCTTTCCACAATGCTATTTAAGACAAGTGAGTTATTAAAGTAAGAGTCTTTTAGCTTAAATGGCAATAGAGACAAAAAAACCCCCCCATGATAATAAAAGCCCTATAACTCTATAACACAGACTTAGCTAATTCTTAGAAGGGAGGAATTTTGATTTTGTACACACAGAAAACTTTTTCAACATACTTGGAAGAACAAAGAGGAATTAAATCATTGCCTGTATCCTAGCAGTATGCTGATGTGTTTAACAGACCATTTGTTATATAGGACTCAATTGAACAAACTTTCATTCAAGTAACAAACTTTGAAATGACCACTTCTACTGTCTAGGTGATGATTTTCATCAGAGACATCTTGAAGAGTCTTCCCTTACGGGACATCTACACCTGAGGACATTCTGTTTCAGGGAGACAGACTGTTCACTCAGACACAGAACTCCCCCAGCAATGCTAATTATATGAATTGCTTGTATAGAAAATTACATATCCCACTAGGTATAACTAATAACTTCATGGTTCATCAAAGCAGGAAATATCAGCCTAGAAGTAATTTTCTGGGAGAGCTTCAGAAAAATAGTTGGAAAACAAAAAGAAAAAAGGCAACCTTATTCCTTTGTAGAGTTGGTGCATTTTACTGCAGTTGAAGAGAAATCTTGTTGTGTAGTGATGTAACCTGGTATGACAAATTCACTATTTGGAATAATCTTTTCTGCCACAAGTATGAAGAAAATGTATTTCAAATGATACAATATGACCCATGCCCAAATGGTGGGTTTATTTGAAGTCATCCACAAGAAAATTTTGCTAGCTGAACTACTCTACTCTACTATTAATCTCTTTTACATCTTACTTGAAAATAGTTATCATCTTTATTGTAAAAAAAATTGTATTTTTATTTGAAAATTTTTTTGTGTACAACCTCTCATGCATCTTCTCTTCATTTATATACATATGTCTTCTCACTGTTTTATACCTTAGGTTTATGTTTTATAGCTTTCCCAGTATTTTTTCAGTCATTGGACAGCTTCTTCTATAAATTTGACAAATGTCTGTGCACACAAGAAAAACCATCAGATGTGCCATTTCTTCACCCACTACTAAATACACATTGGATGTCAGAATTCTTTCATTTTCCAACAGTGTGTTTTTATTGTTTGCATTACTTCCTCCCTCTGTGTACATTATAACATTGGCTTTTACTTTCTAAACCATTCCCAAGACTGATTTAAAGTGTGCCATTCCACTACCCCTTTCCCGCCCCCCCCACTCCTCATAACTCATCATCATTCCTTTGGTTAATAATTCTTTTTTATAAGACATTTGGGCATTTCAGATGCATTTTTCATCCCCATTTAGACAGGAGTGGATTCCTAAATAGATCATCTTGCTCCAAACTGTAATGAGAAGAGGTGGGACCAAAGGCTGCAGTGACCTGTTGGGACTTCCTGAGGGTTGGTGGCAGGGTTCCCAATAATTTCTCTGTGCCTAGAGAAGGCTCTGGTCAAGCCCAGGAGAGAATTGTACTGAAGGAGTACAGATATTATTCCTTTGGTTCGCACTGAAGATTTGGGGCATACTGGCCAATATCTCTTGGGGGATGAAGGGGAAGGAAGAGTAGTCATACACACTCTGGGTCACGTAACTCATTGCAGTAACGACATTAGGCTGGTTGCAATGCATACCCACCCTATTTCCTGGATTGAGCAGGGCAAGAAGATGACCAAAGCCAGCGCAATATAAAAAAAAAAAAAAACCAAAACAGTATCTGTTGCCCAAATTGCCAGAGCTGGCAGGCAAAGAGAAGTAAACTTCAGCAGAGACATCTTACAGACAGCTGTTAATGTATGTTCCCACAACTTTAAGCAGCCCAAGTTACTGTTTGGGAAGAGGACAGTAGAATTGATATATAACACAGCTAGTTTACTGAAAGAAGTTAAGAGGGTCACTAATATTTGAATATTTTGGTCTGAACTATGCACATTCATGAGGCAAATTAATCATTTTAGTAGACTAAGCTTATACACAGAAAGGAAAATAAACCTAAAGGTTTGTGACCTAGCACTGATATCAGGGAATATTGTAATCATGCACTAATTTAAAAAGTAGCAAATTTAACTATTAGTCATTGCTGAACAAAAAAACATATAATTTATTCCGTACCTTCTTAGACGTGCATGGGTTTTTCACATATTGTGTGCGTTAACCTTTCTGCTAAATTACTGAGTTAGTTTTACACAAGAATAATCTTTTTATAACAATGGTTTGACAAAATATACACTTGGCTCATCTCTGTATGTGAGGGTTTTAAATCTCTATTATTAATAGATTTTTTGGCCAGTGATTTTAATATTTTTTCAAAGAGTTAGTGATAAATACTTAGAAAAAAAACAGACATGAAAGCTCACTGCTGTATTCTGCATTTCTGGAGCCGCATGAGCTCTCATAGTTCATGGTGACCAGTCTTGATTAAAACAACAAATTCTAGAAAGTACTCATATGAAGCCAAAATTAATGCATAACCAGTAATATTACTGGAGCTAATGAAAAGGGATGCTCAGGTGTCAAGGGCTGCCTGCATTGTCTGCAGTGGGAAAAGAAAATGTCCCTATTTCATTTAATTTTGTAGTCTTGTGGACAATTTTAACCAGTGTGCAAAAAGAAACAATTCGAATTTTAATTTCTGCATTATTTACTGTAAATTAAGAACCTGAAAGTATCTATCAAAACCACGACACTTCACATGAAAGTGTGAGAGACTGACGTGTTATGGTTTATGGGTTAAACATTCTTTATGAAGGACTTTTGTCTATTATAATAAAACTGTATAACGGAACTACACCAGAAGAAAAAGACCACTACCAGCCTGCATGGGCCCCCTGGGCTAAGGGCCTGGACTGCAAGTTGATTTGAGATAAGATGGCACTGACACCATTCTAAGGTCTGGGCTGGGGGAGAAGACTGCTTCTACAGGAGGATCAAGCCCAGCAGCTTCAGGGTGGAGACCTCAGTCCCAGGCTTATCTGCTGCAAGGTTTGCACAGAGCAGACAGGTTTTGGGTTTGTGGCAAAAAAAGCCTCTGGTCAGAGGAACACCCACCCTCTGCTGTGCAGAGCAGCCCAGCTGCAAGAGGCCCCCACTCTGGGAAAAGCCCCAACTCCAGGACATGCACATGGAGGGGCTGCTGAGGGGATGTCACAGCCCATCAAAGGCATCCCCAAAGGGGCCCGCAGACCCTGCATCAGAGCACTGCACATGGTGCAAAATAATGCAGAAGATCCATGGTCTTGAGAGGGACAGTTCCAAGCTGCCCCCTCAGGGGTGGTACCTGGGCGTTCCCCCCAGCCCAAAGTGTGTATTAATCCAATGGATTCTATGCTCTTTGGTGGTGGCAGGGACCATTTACCTTCACAAAGAGCAGATGTAGGGGATCCACGAAATGTCATTAGGACCCACGGAGGGGTGATCTGCTTCCACCTAACCTCTGTCACCCTCCTCGCCCCCTCCCCTCCCACACACCTCTTTTCTCTATTTCTTTATTTCTTTCTCTCACTTATTGTTAAATAAAATACATCAATTCTTTTTGGCACCAACATTTGATCTCATTTGCTTTTAATCTCCCATTTTGGAAATATTTTTGGACCTAAGCATCTCCAGCTTTATGCGCAGAGTTCTCTTTGCTCCTCTGTGTTTAAAACCGCATTGCACAAGAAAGTTACTAGTCTTTTTTTTTTTTTTTCTAGTGTCACCAAATCTTACCTGGACAGGGCATCAGGTATGGACAAGAGGAGGACGGGGGGAAAGGCTAATGCGGACATGTTTCGATTACTGCTTTTGGTTTCCTAATTTTTATAGGAAGGTCATAATAATGAACCAAAATAATGTAATAGTCTCAGAGAAACCAAACAAAAGTAGTCAATGTTGTACGGATTCGTATAACTTAAGACAAAATTCAGAAAATAGAAAAGAGAAACTTGGATTGCATGAAAAAGATATGGGGAAAAAAAAGAAGGGCAAACTTTACATTGTTTGTGTTGATTACTAAAGCTGAAGAGCTAGATACATGCTATATACACCAAAGAGAAAAGAACGGAAAGCCAATAGTAGAAATATCTGGATAGGTAGAAATGGTAGAAATCTGAATATTTTGGCATTCAATTTATCACTAAAAATGGCAACAATGAAAGAGAACTCTGCATTTGTTGTCTATTTCTGGATTATATTCTGGAAATCGAATCATTTTTAAAGAAAATATGTAGACAGTGTGAAAAAGCGGATTCTGGAAAAGTCCCTTTTTAACAATAAAGTTAATGTCAGATCATGTAACCATCTTAAATACAACTAAAAGCAATTGATAGACTATGCTTCCAGCAATTTCATTTCTTGCATCCATTCTGAACCTTGTTAGAGTTTAGGTTTCTTCTCTTCTTTCCAGAGAAGAAACTTTACTCTTTCAGACCCCTTGACTTTAACTTAGCTATTGATGTTTATTCTAACTTTTAGGAAAATGCTGATGTCACAATACACCTTAGAATTTAAGAAATGGATCTTAAGCACATGGCTGTGTTAAGGAAACTGCACAAGGCTCTGGCAGTCACACTCCCAATTCAGAGACTGTCACTGCTGGGACCAAAGCCCGTTCACAGCACACAGCTCCACAGAGCCCAGGGGGCCCTGCTTGACTCTCCACACACCCCACTCACACAGAGCAGGTTTCCTGACAGGTTCAATGCCAGGTTTCCCACAGCAGATGAGAAGTTCCACACAGTTGAAGTTCTCAGATGGCTCATTCCATGAAGCAATGTATTCACAGTGCAGTAACAAAGAAACATCCTGAGCTGATTCCTGTGAGAGGGACCCCAATAAGGGAACCCCGGAGCTTTACCCCCTCACAGTCTTTATGTGCGCACCAGTCTGCCTCTTTCTCCCTGGTCTTCGGCTCCTGTTGTGTCTCCCTGTGCATTCACCTGGCTGGTGCTCCCGGTCCGCTTACCCTCTGTTATGCAGAGGGTGGGCAGTTCATGGCCTCTTGTCTCTCTGGGCTCCCACCCTGAGCTCAACCTGCATCTCATTCTGCAGCTTGAACTGCAGCTTGCAAACGAAACTACCTGCAGCAGATATATTCCTCATCAGGGAGGAGGGAGAGGAATCCCCTACACAGCAATTACTGTGCAGTTGTCATCTGCTAAAAGTGAAAGATATTATATGAATTATATAAATAAACAGTACTATGAAGGATATATATGTAAAATAATCTCCCATAGTAGCACCTGAAGGGTCTTGTTGCTCTACGTGTTGTGTCACAGGTAAGTAGTTTTCAGAATCGCATTTTCTATGTCAAGAAAGTCAGACTAGTTTTTGGATATAACATACCTTACTGGTGTTCATAGACGACTTGTACCTTAAAAGCAGAGAAATATTTAAATGTGAAGAAAGCCTTAGGGAAGGCCTGTGTAAACCAAAATCAATTGCTGTTCCTTGCTTTAAAGCATTCTGTAAAATTTTTTATTAACAGTAAGTAAAGGGAAGGAAAAAAAGCACTGAACAATGTTTCCACAAGATAGCAGTAAAGGATAAAAGGAAAGATTTAAAAAGTAACCACTAAAGACCACAGAGCAGAGGCAAGGAGGGAAGAAATAAACAGAATCTTGACAATTTTGATGGATCCCTCACGGCCTAATTACATACATGTGCAAATGCAAGGGTGTCTAATTTGGTGTAAATTACATATTAATCAGGCAGGAAGAAAAGCTGTGTCATTGTATCTGGGTATGATTTCAATCAGACATTCAGCTGCAGTCCTACTTTTCCTGGCAAATATTTCGTTTTAGCCATTCTTTGTGTTTGGCAGCCTAGCTAAGGCATCATCATCACTGTTCAGAAGTCCCAGACCACCATTACTTTAGTGTTCAGGACTGATCAAATTGAGCATGTTCATTGCTGAATTTCAGCACGTTTCTGTCTTCCTCCACCTCCCAAACTGTATTCATTAAGATTATATTTGCTGTCACTGATATCAGCTATTTGGGTTAAGCAAAATTAAATTAAATAGGGACACTTTTTTGTCACCACTTAGCAGTATTTGCCTGCAGACAATGAAGGCAGCCCTTGACACCTGAGCATCCGATTCTTCACCTTTCAATTGCACTGTGCATTTGGACACCAGATGGCAGATACTCCCCATCAGACTAATATCCAGTATTAAATTTCTGAAATATCTGCAGTATTAAATGAGTTCATAGGGTTTACCAATCTGTTATCATTGCTAACTTTTGTTAATCATGTTCTTCTGTCTACATCAACTAATATTCTCTCTGATAGGAGAGGACAGAATATTTTCTTGTTCTTTTTACATTAAACTTCTTAGCACTTTTGCCGTTGCTCAAATTACTTCAGTCAAAACAATTTTTCCACATAAGTGTGTGTCATAACATAGACTCTTTAATATGATGCTACCATGTTATATGTTACAGGAGCAGTAAATAACAGGAGTTCCTTGCCTAAAATGAGAAAAAGTGATGGTATCTGCATTAAAAACAAAACAAAAGAAGAAAAAGAAAGAGAAATGATTCTTGACATGATGTTCATACTAACAATGCTGAGATTTTGCTAACCATTTTAGAAGCCTAAGCTCATGGATTTGTTTATTTTATGGTATATGATTGGTTGGTAAATCATTTTCTAGCTTCTAATACTGTGTGCATCATCTAGTCTGCAGTACAATTGTGAATCCTTTTATGAGGTAATTACTCACTCGTGGCTGTTTTGTTAAAGATGAGAATATGAATTTGGTGGAAATTATGAAGATTTTTAAGACATAAAGATATATAATCTGCCATAGATTTATTTTTTTTTTTACTAATATGGAGAGGTATAGCCATACAGTGAGATGTTAAGAAACTGAATATATACTTAATTAAAAAAATCTCTCTTATGCAGGCAGGACCTAAATCACAGTAATACATTAAGCTTCTCTCAAAAACTGCTGCAGATGTACCGAAACATATATATATGTAAACTTGCAGCATGAGTTTTTAATAATAGGCTGTTATTTCTTCACTATCTTCAGTTTTCCAAGTGATTTCACAGATAGGTAGTATCAAAGTATATGATTATATATAGTATATGATTACAGTCCAGTTGGCAAAGAGAAGCATCCCAGTCAAGCAGGTAGACAACCTGAGCTTCCAAGTGAAAATGGGTCTGTCAAACAAATCGTGGCAAATCAGAGACAGACCCACAAAACAGCATTTTGCTTCTATTCCTGCTGTTGCACATTCTGAGACATATGTCTTAATAGTAACTTTTGTCCAAAATTTAATCTCTACTTGGTACCAGGTAAAGAGTGTTAAAGTAATGTCTGTGTGAGGGAAAAAAACACAACATCCAACGTGTTGAAAACACAATGGGACAGGGTTCTCACTATACTTTTTTATTCCTGTTTCCACAGTATGACAAGTAAAATGCTTCACTGATACCCTGCACAGTGAAATCGTCAAGATAAAAAGTATGTGAACTATCTTACAAGCATTTCTAAAAATTGAGGAAATGTAACTTTTCTGTATGCTTTTTGTTTGTCTTGAAAATTCAGAAAAAGTTGTACGCCTTATACAATTATGCTTAAGATGGTCACTGAAGTTCATAATTTTTCATTGCTCACAAAAGTATGAAAGAAATTGGAAATTGTCTATTCACATAATATGGGTAAAAAATGTACAGGGATTCAACATAAACTTGTTTACTGTTCAGTTAGATCTTGCTGAAATTTTGTGCAAATTTTGAACTTAAACCGTAATGGAATTAAGATTTTTACTTTGGGTCTTCCTACAGCAACTTGAATAATTTTTATCTGCATTGTGTTAGGAACCTTTTCATGACAACTACTCAATATTTATTATTCATGGTAAGGGTAGATGAAAGGTTTTTTATTAATACATAATTGAATAATTTTTCACATCTGTTAGCTAAATTATTTACTTAGAACTCCTTTTTCCTAGTATTTGTCTTGCTCTAAATTGTGGTATGTATTTCAAATGGAAGGAGCTGGTTGAAATAACCAGTGAGGGCCATAAACTTAGCATGTTAGTTGTCCTTTAGGTAACCAAATTATATTCATCTTTTGATGTCCGTAAGGGACTGAGACCTCCTTGTTCATTAAAGGAATGATGAATATTGCACTACTCTCTCTGTCTCTCAACAGCTCAATTCTCCGACATTTATCCTCTCAAACTTATTGGCATCAGAGAGCAGTAAATTGACTTCACAGTTAGTCTAAAGCATGAATCAATAATGAGCTACATTCTTGTATTTAGATGTTTGTATTTAGCATGTTTGATTGTGTGCAATTCATGTTCAGAAAGTTCACATAGGAAGATATTTCACCATGAACAGTTTTCCTGAGCATCAGGAAACAGTTTTACCCTTTGTCAAACCAAGAAATTGTAACCTGGAGATATTCCAAATTCTGTCAATTTTTCTTATAGGTCCAGATGAGCGACATATTCCTCAGTTCATTTAAAGGATGCCAAATTCTTTTCTGAAATATTCAGCTGTGGATATATATCAGAAAGGAATGTATTTTCCTGGACTTTTTAAAGGTTTCCAAGGAAACTTTCTACAAAATCCAGCATGCATAAACCAGGATAAGAAATGGCTCTCCCTCAAAGCACAGTCTGAGATAAGACACACTGAAGGACAGAATTTCCAAATAAGTCCGTTATCCATGCCAGTTAAATTCTAGAGCCAAAAGCCTGCTTTTCTTCACTGATGTCTTTTATTAAGAAATATAAATGTAGTATCAATTTGAATGTTGCATTCAGATAGTTCATTTAAACTTTATTTAATCTGGCATAACTAAATACTGATTCTGAAGTTAAATGGGTAATACACCTCATTTCCTGTGTGAAATTCAGCAACTGGAACACTGTCTGGAAAAGAAGATTGATTTCTTAGCAAGTGTCTGACTTTCAGGCATGTTTTACAAAACTTTAAAGGGACAGGAGCATGTATCCTTAAAGAAATCAGCAGAGCAGGTTATGTAAACTACATTAGAAAACCCAACTAAATATCATCCATTTTGCCTCTCACTCTGAACACAGAGTTACCATGAAACACCACATTTTAGCAGCAGTACTGTTATCAGAAAGTTGTTGAAAATGAGAAGCTGGTTACTCTTCTCATTCATTCTGTTCAGCTGCCTTTCACAAAATACTTAAATCCAGACAAGTTATAAGATTTTGAACTCTCTGACATCACCAGACATTGGACTTGGATAGAAATAGATCCAAAAGTTGCAGAAAGTCAGCAAATTTGAAGGTGGTGTGTCATCTTAGGAACATATGGCCTCATCTATGTATTATTCTTTTAACGCTCCCCAAAAAGTCCCACATCAGCAGCTTTCTAAAATACCTTTTATTCTTTTTTAGATTTAAATATACCAAAATAAAAATGCACAAATAAACATTTCTCTGAAATGAAAAGTATCTTTCTGATGTTTTCAAATTATCCGGTTATTTGCAAAGCTACATTTTGAAAGCAAAAATTGATACTGCTTATTTTGAGAGCACAAATTAGAAATAATATCATTGACATTCAAGTGTTTGCTTGAATATTCCTGAATAATGTGACTGCAGAGATGAAGACAATTATACATAACTATGCAAATTTTGCAAAATAGTCCTATTGCCTTAGTCAGTATATGACCAGCTTTTAAAAGTATAATTTGTTAGGTTTTTATTAAGGCTGTATTAAAAATTCTAAAATTGGAGTTATAATTGTAGCACCACTGACGATTTTTTATACTGAGCAGCTAGTAAGTGGTCACAATCTTCAGTCATTACAGCTTGAGCCAGCCTAGCCTTGCTTAAATAAAATTTATATCAATCTTCTGAAGCATCTTTCCATGTCTAGCTTTTGCCATTCACCTAGGCGTTCTTCACATCAACTCTCCTCAGTGCTGAACCTGATCCCTGTGTATAAATACTTAGAAAATTATCTGCTTTAACAGAACTGACATTTTATCTTTCTCCGAGTGCCACTCTGTTATGGATAAAGCACATAACGACAATACACCAATAAACTCATTAAATGAAAGTCGCAAAACCATATCTGATATTTTGTATAGAAATTATTAGAAAATTAAATCAGAGTGCAATTTTAAAACTAGAAGTCAGCCTAGTTTAACCTTCTAATTTCACTGTTTTTTAAAGGGCACTCAGCGCCTAGTGTACCCTTTAAAAATTATAAAAACTGCTGAATACCTTGGGGGGGAGGGGGGAAATCAAACGACATATTTAAGCATTGGCTTACAAGCAGGCATCCAATATTTAAAATTCTGGTTAACCTTCTTAAAATACATAGTTAAAGTGTTTATTTTGCCCTTTCGCCTAGAGAAAAAATCCTTTTTACTCCCAGATACACCCTTCCACCAGGATTAAAATGGATGGTAGAAAGTGCCCCAATGCAGCACTATTTACATAGCCTAACAAACTCATTGTTTTATGAATGCAGGCGTGAAAAAGCAACATTTCTCAAACACATTGAAAAAACAAATCCTTTCTGAGGACAGAAGGCAGGTTTTTAAACATGTGCCTGCATATCTCCCAAAACCAGAATCAGACCATTTCCAATGGTGCAATCCAAGCAAAAGAGAGCATCTGCATCAGGCAAATGATATTGAACTCAATTTATATATGCCATCCTTTCATACAGAGATAAACCAATAACCATTAGGTCATTTTAAATTCAATTTTTATACCAATGGCTGCTTTGCAGTCCTCACCATCTGTCATACCAGGCTGCATTTTTTTTTCCACAATGTGATATCCTAATTCTGCCAAATAAAAATACTTTTTGTTTCCCTCATAAGAACTTCATACATTCTGCTTCAAAACATGAAAAATTTTAACAGCCTAGCACTGACATTTAATATGTTTTGAGAGACCATCTACACACACAATCTAACACAGCTTCAGACACAAATTCCTGTACTTTTGGTCTCACTTCAAAAATAACAATGTTGTAGTTTATGTCATTTTCATATTTTTGTAGAAGGTGGTTTTCTTTCTTCATATTTAGGGTTATCAGCAAGCAGTGAAATTTTATCCTGCAGCACAAATCACCACAGATTTCCTAATAAAATTCTATGTATTAATTTATTTCAGTGACAAATTAAAAGACATCCTGGGAAATGTATCCCCCAAAAACTTGTAAAAGAAGTAAAAAGTTGGGTGTGGAAGTAGTCTGTCAGTAAATCCTGGAAGGGACTTACTGTTTTCTTCTCTCCCTACAGGTCTAAAAATAAAATACTTGTCAAAATGTTCTAAGTTTAATCATAATATGAACATTGAACAATGGCTCACATATCAGGAAGTGATTTTTGGTTTGTTTAGTTAGGTTTATTTGGTTGGTTTGTTTGGTTTTTTTTGGTTTTTTGTTTTTTCCCCACTAAGTGCTACAGAGAATTGAAAGTGAAAACAAAATGGTAATAAAATACATCATGGGAGACCTCTGGGCCTTTGCAGTTATTTACATCCTTTCTCACTAAACATGTCACTCAGCAGCTCCACACCAACCATGGCCCTACATTCTCCTCATAATACAGTTCACAGCAACTGTAAATTCCAGAGAGAGTCCAAGATTTAGTCCAAGACGTTTCTTTTTTTTCCCCCCATTGGAACTATTTTCCCTGCACTTTCTATTCCTTTAGCTTGTCTTAGGTAATGCCTCCAAAACTTACTGTTGGTTCTTCAAAACACCCGGCCACCTCTCATACCCTCAAGAACCACCAGACTCATATTTGTAAAAGGCACATATTTTCTGCCTACTGCAGATCTGCTCAACTGGAAAGAACCTGTTTCACCAGACACTGCTGGATGCCAGAGAATGCCAAAGCCACTTCTAAGTCTATACTTCCTATGTTCTTTTCATTATATCATTAATGTAATGATGCAAAAACTGGCTGTAGTAAGAGAAAGAACAAATTACTTTTTGATAAAGCATCAATGACAATAAATGTTATCATAATACTCCATATTTAGAGTCTCAAATGTTTCCTCACAGGTCTTAGACACTCGTGTCACACTGATTTAAAACAAAACAAAAAGAAAAACCACTCCCCCCATACAACAGTATTTCTTGGTCCTCCTTCTCCCCACCCTCTATCAGCATAGAGTCTCATGATTTCACTATAACAATTTTAGCTTCTTATGACTCTCACCTTTGTTAAAATGTATATGGCAAACACCTTCTAGTTTACCAGCAAATCTGCAAAAACTTTTTTATTAATTTCCTCATAAACTGCTTCTGAAATACTAAATTAACTCAAACATTAAGCCTGTAAGTCAGATACACTCAGGATTCCAGTTCCTGGGCTAAGTCACTTAGAGCGCATACAGAAACAGCTATGTCCTGTTCTTTCAGCAAATAATTAACATGTCGGGCCATTCCTTACAAGTCAACAATATGGCTCTAAGATAGTTCTCTTGTACTCTCTTGTTTCAGATAGTAATTATTAATACTCCCATGTTTTGCTCCTTTTATGTTATTGGCACAACTGCTAGAATCTAATAATTTTAAAACCTACAGAAATTTTTATATTCCTGTTACTGGTAAGAAAAGTGCCAGTATACCACCTATAAAAAGTTCTGTTTATGGTGCTTTGATATTTAT
Source organism: Climacteris rufus (assembly GCA_013398175.1). NCBI lineage: Eukaryota > Metazoa > Chordata > Aves > Passeriformes > Climacteridae > Climacteris > Climacteris rufus. The sequence goes on from VZRZ01006927.1 coordinate 2,196,984, forward strand.
TGCTGCACAGCGAAGTGCACTGAAAAAACCAAACCATGTATTGACTATTAAATTGACTCTCAAAATCAGGTGGAATGCTATTCCTTAACAGGGGCTGGTTGGAGAATTTGTCAGTTATTTTTATTTTAAAAAGTGGATTTCTTAAAACTTATAATTTTGTCAGAAACAAATTAGCTCTGGAGGGGAAGAAAAAATAAAACAAATACCCGCACACCACAAAACCACCCCAACACTTTATAAGGAAAGAGACACACTGAAATTGTAATCCAGCTAAAAGGCATTCTTATTTTGTAAGAAAAAGACAGGAATTAAACCTATGCTTTCTCAATATGACATTATTCAGTTCTGGATGGTTTTCATGCCTGTATTTTCCCCTTTAAACCACAAAAGAACACAAAGGATTTATTTATGGTGATATTGATTGAAAAAATAGAAACCTGCCAAGACATCTCAAAAACTGTTTGCAGCTTTCTGTTCAAGCTGCAATGCTAGAAATACTGCTGGGCTCCCACCACAGAAGCAGCTTTTCACAGGCCTTCCTTAAGTAATGCTGTGAAAAATTAAATATTATGTAAATTCTGCATATAAAGCCATTTAAAAAAAATAAAAAACAGAAAATGAGTGCTGCTTTTATATACACAGCTACAATTAAAAAAAATATTAAAAAACCAACACAATTTTGAGTGTACATGCATGATTTAGAACAGGGTTAATAGGCAAAGAAATCCCCACGAATTCTGGGGCTATTTAATATAACTTTCAAGGTGAAGTCCTCTAGTGTGGATCTGTTTTATGAGTTTAATGTTTCTGTCTGAATGTTTCAATTTGTCACATTTCTGATGTGGTGTATTTTTGTATTAGAGCCTACTGCAGAGCCAAGCTGTGTGAATAATGGATTTTTCATTGTGCTGTCTGAACCACAAGAAAAAAAATCGCAGACCAAAGAGAATATTTCATTTGGTATTTAATTGTGAGTTTATTGCCAAATTTCCCACTTTATTAAACAAGTTTCTGAATGGGTATTTCTTCGTCCATTTTTTTAAAGTTGTCAAAACGTCAAGACTTTGCTTAAATAAAAAATGTAATGCTTTTTCTCCCCTAAAATATTCAATAGATTAGTTAGGAATTTACATTAATAAGAACCTTGCCTGGTTTTATTGCTTAAAAAAACCTTCTTGTTTCTTCATGCTATTTGATTAAGCTCTGTGCATGAACAAAGACAAGTACTTTTCTTCTTTTAGTATTGTGTGTTACTAAAAGATACAATTTTTTTGACAGCTTCTATGAGATAAGTCTATTTTTGATTCCTTGTTTTATTTGTTATCTAGACCAACACAAATAGGTTGTACAGATTGAGCCTTCCAATTGGTTTTGTTAAAACATTGTTTTAAATTTAGCACACAGTCACTGGGCCAATTTATACCTAAATGGAACAAGAGAGTAGAATATATTATCTTGACAAACTGAATTTAAACAATAAAAATCTATCAAACATGCTCCATACTTTCTGGAAGCAATTTAGAAAGAATATCCAACCTTAGCCAGTTCATACTAATTACATGGAGAATAAATTAATGTGTACTGAGTTGCAGATATACAGTTTAAGCAGTGAGATTAGAAGGTTGAGCGCAATGTGGTCTCTCATCTCTCTTATTCTGAAATCTCAAAAGCTAGAAAAAGTGGGAGTGACATCAAAAAGAGAACAAGTATTTTTGTCAAACAATTAAAAATATTATTCCTCATTGTAGTCTCCTACAAACTTCCTTTCCCAATCCCTTGCTAAAATTAAGCTTTCAAAAATTCAGAATATATAGGATTTTTCAAAACCAAAAATTAAAAAGATCTTTATCTTATTAAAACAAATCCCTGTTAGAGGGTCAAAAGGAAGAACATATAGTAGTGCTGCAGTTTTCCACAACAGAGGAAATCTTTCAGACACTGAAAACTGGCACTACATTTATGGGTTCATAACCATTCTTGGCCAGACTGCAGCTAGTGAGCTTCCAGGAACCTTGCTCCACTGAGTGGCAAATGTGACATGCTCCCCAAATAAGTTTATTCCCTGAAGTGAGATAAGTGAGATTAGGAGGGGATGGTCTCAATGACCAAGTCCCTCTGAGTTCTCAGAATCTTAAATTATCCTACTCTCTTCTGCCTATCATTCTCACTCTTGCCTTCTCTGTGCTGACTGGAAAAGCTTCTCCCCCAAGCCTGCCTGTGCCCACCATCGATTAGTTTGTCCTAAGATGCCCAAGGATATACAGCACAACAGTGATCAAGTTCTAGGCCAAAGCATACCCAGTATACATAGCATATTTTAGGACATACCTGATTTTGTGTGTATATATACACACACACACACTTACATATATACACAGAAAAAACCCAAACTAACGGGCAGTATCCTGAGAAATAAAAATGTTTAAATTCACTTCATCCCAACGAGCATTTCAGTCAGTATCAGTGAGGTACATCAATTTCACCAGTCACACTCTATTAAATACAGTGTTTCTGTGTTTACTATGGAAACCAAATGCTTTAAGTAATTGAAGCTGACACCCAGCAATTTCCAGCAAAACATGTCAGTTCTAAGCATCTTAAAATATAACCTTGTTTTTATGAAACTGATCTGTTGGCAACATAGATCTATAATCAACAGTGTATCTCAGGATGTTAAAAAATTCACTTAAAAATTGAGATATCTTCAAGTTTCTTGTGTACCATTTTGTGCTCACTCCCTTCTCTGAATACAAACTTGCTCTGAAGAGAGAGGACACCTAAACAATAGGGCTGTGACTGTGGTCAGAACTTCTTAGAACTATTGCTGCACAGATTATCCATTTCAGTAACAGCTATTAAGCAACAGTGATTCAGTTTTGGAACAATGACCAATATTTGCTACAGACTGACAGTCAGGGAGCTCTGTAGGAAGTAGGTAGGTGTACTTGTCACAATCAAATACACACAGTATGCTATACACCTTCACTGAAAAAGACTGACAGTTATATGTAAAAAGTACATGAGGAGTTCAGAAAAACAGGTAAAACAAGATGTCTTTATGGAGCAAGATTAGTACAGACCTTGTAACATGTTTCTGTAGAAATAATAAAATGCATGTATACCCTTACAACTGTGTCTTCTCCCAGCTGTTGCTATTCACATGATGTGGCAATATTATAAAAGTAATACTGTAACATTGAAACTTCTGTTTCCTCAGACTTCACCATCATTCACCGGAAGTCTTTAATTCATAGCAAAATTCTTGAGGTGGATTGGTATTTTATATGGATGTTTAAAAATCATCTGCACTATTTATACCTCACGTCAAAACTGAAACACCAATTCTGTTGCAGAAACAGGATTCAAAGCTTCCAGTATGGATAACATTTTATTCTCAGAGGAGAAGGATCAAGCTATGCAACATTTAAACAAATGTGACATGTCCATGTGCCCTGGACTAAAATCCTTGTGTTCTCAACCTCATGTTACTATTTCTGATTTATTCAGTGCAGAAGAAGAGTTATCTGCCAAATCACAAACTCTTCAGGTTCAGAGATTCAACTGATCTAATAAAAGAAGAGAGAAAAAGCCAAAACTCCAGTTTTTGCTTTAGAGTTTCAACAATTATTTTTCTAAAGCTTGATGGAACAAAACAAACAAAAAAAACACCCCCCCCCCCCCCAAAAAAAAAAAATAGAAGGAAGGCTTGCAGTGTTTTGGATACCATCACAAGTATAGGGAAATTCCCTCACTTTTGCCCAATATGAAGAAATCTAAGCTTTGCAACTTGTCAAAAATCATGGGTATAATTATAATATTTTCAGTGGGTTGCTACAGATCCACATCACAATAATTCTCAATTCAGACTTGATTCAGCAAAAGGAGGAATTTAAACCTGAATTTAGTCAACCCAGGAACATTTGTGTAAAGGAAGCTTCCAGGAAGTGCGTGCTGACACTTTTTGCAAGACACAGCTTGTGTTTGTGTCTAGAAATCTGCCTACAGAAATTGCTTTCCCTGAAGACTACAAGAATATGTAGCTTTCATATGCAGAATATGCAGCATTATTCATGCTGGGTGCATATTGGAGTCAACCTCCACCACAGCAGAACCTGGGGAGTTACCTACATCTTCAGTCAAAACTGTGGGATTTAAAGAATCTCCAGAGGACCAGATACTTTTAGATTATCTACTGACAAGAGCAACACCAAACCGAGCAACACCAAACCAAGCATCTTTTTGGACTTCGCCCTTCATGTTTGTTTGTTACATCAGAGAATGACTATTTATTGCTGTACTGTTTCGTCAGTTTACATTTCGTATTTCAAGCCACAGAATTTGACCTTATTTTGTGGCAATTCTGCAACCCATTACTTTTAATTATCAGAGTGCAACTCATCTAATGTAGCTCTGTGTCACCCTAGGAGCAGTCAGTTGTTAGTACTTTGTCTTTCTGGTTAGTGCTTATAAATTTTGAATGCTTATGCAATGGTGTACTCAAGTCCAGCAAAATTAATTTTATTTCCTGTGTTCAACCAACCCAGCTAGCTTTTCATAGCATGTTGCCATTTTGTTGGTTTGCTTCAATTTGACTTCTACATTCAATGGTTCACAGAAATAAAAACATTTTCCATTTTTCTTCAAAATTCTTAAAATCCTAGAGACATTTCTTTGACAGTTCCTCCTGTTAAGATTTTGTCTTACCGAGTTAAGGAACAAGAGCAACCAGGCAATAAAAGCCCATGTGTAAGCATACACAAAACACAGTATTAAATTCACAATCACTAACAGAAGTTTCCCCTGCTTATTCCCCATTATTTTTCTCATTGTAGATAAAGATATAAGCATTCAAGAAGCCTTCAAACAGATTATTTTGAACAAGAAACATTACCAAATAAATCAAACACTGACTCCCCAAAATGCAAGGTCAGACAGCTGCTAATAGTTCTAAGCCCAGAAGATGGATAAGTATTTCTCAGCTCTCCTGATTTCACTAAAGGGAAAAGCACCACTTAAAAAGTGATAAAACTGAACTCAGAAGAAGATATGGCAGTATCTTGGGGATGAATGAAGAAATAACTACATAATTTTTTTTAAAGAATCCACCAAAAAAAAACCAAACCAAAGTCTCACTTGTCTATATTTTATTTAATATTTATCAATAAACATGGAGCCTAAGTAATCAATCTTTTGTTACTCTTCCCAGAGAATTTGGTAGAATTTTTACAAGTTCAAAAGTGTTTTATCCAGCTCTACAGAACCATAAAGCACTCTTGTCTTAGAGAACCCCATGATATTTTTAGATTATAAGTCTTTATCTATGTGGAATCCCATCAGCCACAAAGTGCTGTGTTAAATGAGGAGGAAGAATTTCCCTCACTATGGTTATGTATGTATCATCAAAGAGTAGTGAGCTAAATCACACATTCAGGACATAAGGCTGTAGTTCATGATTCTGTAAAAATGTCCAGTCAAAGGCTACCAGGAATCACAAAAAAAACCAAAACACAAAATTGCAAGGAAAATTAAGAACATCCCCGTGCTGCTCTGCTGCGTCAAAACTGTGTGCACAATTTCATACATCTAGAAGAGATACAGGGGGGGAAAACAAACAAACAAACAAAAACAACAAAAACCAAACAAACAACAACAAGGATGAAAGCTACAGAATTACATTTTTAAAAGTCCAAACACAGTAGGACACAGACTGAAAATACTTTATGGTTATAAATTTGATAAAGGCCTACAAATCAGGAACAGTTAACAGGAAACAAGTGTTCATTTTAGCTTCAAATACAAAAACATAATACCACTAAGCCTAGGTAGCAAGAAAGACATCTCTTCATGCAATCAACATGCAATTAACCTAGAAATTCTTTGCCATGGAATACCATGGATGTTTTATAAGTTTTATAAGCTAATGTTTTATAAGTTTTCAATAAGTCACTGCACAGATTCAGGGCAGAGAGAGCTCTGCAATGTAATACAAAGATTTTTATGTTAGCTGAGCAAGACTTGAGAAACAATTTTTTGAGGGTTGGAAGAGTATAGTGGAGATGTTTTCCTATAGAGTTGGATTAATATGTTTTCTCTTTCCTGCCCACCTTCTGATGGCTGCAGTCAGGGGTGTCCCAGGCTAAATTAACTCCCATGTTGATCATCAGTTCTTGTGCAACTCCTTCCCTGCATAGTTGCAAATTTACTTGGGAGTGCAGGGATGTACAAGGGAATGGCAGTGGCTTAGTTCACAACCCCACTAAATGCTCAAACCTGAGAAGTCTCTGCAAGACTGGACTCCACAGAAAGACCCCTCCAGCATTAGCCAGTCCCCCTATATACATCAAGATCCAAGCACAGGTAAGAAAGACAATATAGATTTAGCCTGTATTGTACATGGTCCACATATTTTAGTTGACTACACATAGAGAATTGTCTTTAGTTTTTGGAGTCAGAGAGCCTTAAATAACTCTTCTTGTACAATAATACAATAATAGTCTCTTACGCACTAATAATTATAGTTCAGTATAACAAACAAATTCGTCATTCAAAAGCATGTACTAATGCAATGTTTCTTAATTATTTGGGAAGTAAAATAGTTTATACTTATTTCTGTTTCAGTAAAATAGGTAATAAGATGAATAATTCTGTCTAGTTAATTACAAAGAGCAGTTGCTTCTCAAGTCCAAAATAACTAAATTTTGTGGAAGTAAAATTTGGCTGTAGCTGAAAGAATTCAGAAGGATAGCAGCAGCATCAGCCTGAAGTTCTCTTGGGAAAGCATCAGCAGTATCCAACCACTAAACTTCTAAATTTATTAAACTTTTAATATACTTTTCAAGCAATAGGAAGCTAACCATTTCCTCCATAGTTTGGTTCATTAATCTTTATGCAAATTTTTGTTTGGGTTTTTTTTTAGGTGTGTTTTTTATTTGGTTGGTTGGTTGGTTGGTTTTGTGTTTTAGGTTGTTGGGGTTTTTTTTCTTTTTAACTGTACTGAGTGTTAAAAAGTGCTACTAATGGTAAAACACTACAAACCCTTCAAGTTCTGGTGAAATGAATTTGTTTTGCTACTATAAAGAATGCAAGTATGGCTGCTGGGAAAGAAAAAAGGAAGGCTTTATTAAAGAAACTCTGTGCTGGGAGGAATAAAAGCAGTTCAAAACTTAATACTGAAGCATTTTCAAATGCATAACCCAGTTTCTTCAAATTGTATTTTTTTTTTAGCAACATGCTGGCATGTGATTGAAACAGTGGGAAAAGGAGTCTGCACTGAAAACCAATGTTTAGAAAAATATTTTTTCTATTAAAAAAACGTGTCGGGGAACAACAAAAACTTGAAGAAAGAGGAGTACATGAATTTCTACTACCTTCTGTGAACTATGCATAATAACAGAGTAAGAGCCCTACAATGCCACCAGATAGTTCCCTTTCATAGCAAGATTTACAGGAGCAGACTCCAGGAAAAGAAAAAGATAAACAGCCAGCAACAACAAAATGTCAGTCTTCATATGGCAGCAGGGTGGTAGGTGTTCTTGCTACTCAGTCATGATCATTCTAGTGCTGTTGTCATTATCTTGCAGACATTATTTAATCTTATGCATTCAATTCTACTCCCTTAAAAAAAAAAATTGCATACAAATTTGATGTTACTTTTCTCTCCAAAGTCTGTTCCATGCTATTGAAAACCCCCTCATTCTACTTCCAGAAGAAAAAAACCCAAATTATTCCAAAGCTGGCAGTCTGAAACCTTCTTGAAATAATGATTTAATTTTTTAAACTGAAAATATCTTCATTTTTAGTGATGTCCAAAGTTCACGTGAACCAACACATGAATTTTATCATCATTTCTGAAAAAAATTTAATTAGGCACAAGACACATATCTGGGGAATATGCTTGTTCTGGGTACGTTATGTCGAAAAGTAACATTGAAATCACTGTAGCTGCAAAAATCTACATGGCATTTCATGCCAACAGAGGACTAAAATTTCTACATAAGTTACATAACAGGCCACTTCAGAACTGTGGGTCATTTGAGGAAGAACTGTAGCAAAAGACACCACAACCCCCACACACTCAATTTTCATAATAAATAACATCTGACTAATTTTATAATCAAAATAAGTAGGTTAAAAAAAAAAAAAAAGGCAAGTCTTGTGACTGAGAAACTAAGAATCCTGAAAATATGTTCATGGTATTGCAGTTCTCAGATAAACCATTTTAACGTTTGAAGCTCTTAGCTTTTAAACTTTCCTCACAGACTCATATGTACTGAGTATGGGGAAAGTAATTATATCCATGTGTTGACGGTCAAAAAATAAAAATCAGACTCCATAAAGCTTATGTTGAACGCCCTTGATTTGAACTCCAAAACTACAAAAAGACACACATATACCAGTCTCCATACCATAACAAAACCATTTAAACATCCATGTATTGTCACAATTACTTTAGGCAATGTTCAGCTACAATGAGGAGGGGTCAAATTTGTTGTTCATGACTCACTATTGATGTAATTTCAATCACACCTGTAATTGTTATGACAATCCATTTACCAATCTTAAAACAGCCCCCATCCATTAGATGACTGAGGAAAGATATCCCTAGAGCATATTCCTATAGACTTTGTACTTCTGCAAGTGTATTTAGGTATTTAGGTAGCTAGAAAGAACAGACCAGATTAAAGGAATTAATGTATTTTCAAAATTTTAGTCCAATTTTAAATTTAAATTTTAAATCTAAAGGAGGCTTTTTCCTCTTTTGCAAGGGAAGAAAAAATAGCCTCATTGTGAGGCCATTTCAAAACAAACAAACAACGAAAACATTGTCAGGAAGGTCTGCCCCTTATTCCAATTTCCAGAGGAAACATACAGGGACAAGAACCTGCTGTAAAGTCGCTCAATATCACACCAGCCTTGGAACAGTGCATGAGTACAGACAGATGTTATATTCAATAAGGTAGAAAAATGGCTCACAAACATTAGAAGAAATCCCCTATTCAAACCTCTGACTTCATACTTCATTGATTTTTTTTGTTTTTTAATACACTATCTCATGCTGGAACATAGCCTGATTCTTACATCTTCACTGGCAAGTAACAAATGGATTTATACATACTGCTTCTAAAAATGCTTGGTAAGGGAGGAAATGCCAACTTTCCTTCACACTTTGCCTTGGATCAAAATAATTCAAACAAAACGCCCCAAATCCAACAAACTTTCCTAACAAAAATCTAGTCAAAACCTATCAAACATTTCTATCTGTGAAAATACAGGTTTTCAAGGAAATAAGATTTTGTACATCTAGAGCACTAAAAGGGATATAGATGGTGTTTCTTGAATCATTTTTTTCTCTACTAGTAACTCAGTTTCTAGGAAAAGTTTATGTTTATGTGTTGGATATCACAGAGTGTCAGTAAATAATAACAAAAAAAACCACAAACCCCAAAAAAACCCTAAACACCAAACAGAGGAAAAAAACCAAACTCAACCCATCTTCACTCATATGAGTAAAAATATTTAACTTTTTGCTACATTTTTAGAAAGAAATTATGAATTCAAATTTTCTCTGTAATTCAATATTTGCTTTTGAACAAAGCAATATTTGCTTTGTTCAATTATTATTTTCTGATATATGTATGGATAGAGTTAGGTAACATCCCATCCTTTTCAAGGCTCTTGCAACTGGGACCAAGAGGAAACAAAGTTTTGTCTGTAGATTCACGGGAATCAAGCAGAAATGGGAAGTGCCCTTAAGTGCTGATATTGGCTCCAAATTTCAACAGCCATGTAAATTTGGGATGGGATTTACACACATGAATTATAAAGCCACAAATTGAGATATCAGATTGCTGTTCAAAACTAGCTCCATTACAGAAACCTTGTCCAGTGCTTTGAAGCCGATTTGACCCATTATCCCTAACTAATTATATGGATGAGAATAATGCTAAATAGATTTCAGCGATGTATGTGAGGCATCAGGACAGAGAGAGGCAAACAACTTTGTGATTGAAATTTCATTTCCTATACCTTTACACTGAATTTTCTCTTCTTTACATGTCTTGTTTTCTAATTGCCACACGCAGTATGGTTAGTACTTAACATGCCTGTCCCCACATGTCTGTCAAGGTAGGTACAGCAAAGCATCAGGCTTCTTTCTACCTTCTTAACACCCCAGGTGTTACAGTTCAAGTAAATGCAGGCACTCTTTATCAGCCAAAATGAAATGTTATGCAAGACCTACAGAGGTGAAGGAGGGACTGCCAATGCTCTTTCTTCTCCTCCCTCCCTTCTACATCTCGAGGATGTGTGTGTATATGAAGACAAAAAAGGGTACAAAGTAGCAAAAAACACCATAGAAACAGACACAACAGAGAGTCAGGGGCTCAAACCTGATTGCTTCCTTATTAACTTAACACAGATAATCCCAGAAATATGTTTTACATTGAGCACAGGCTGAAAGTTTCTCTACTAACAGCTTGAAGCTTCTATCTTTATCTATTCATACTGTGCTCAGTGCAACATGATTTCACAAATAATTCTGTGGAAAACTGCTTTTTACAAAGACATGCAACTCTGTCAGCGTCTCTTGATTATTTAAACAGCCCCCAAAACAATATAATAAAAATTCCAACTTTTGTCAGAGAGTGTTTTTTGTTTTGTTATTGTGTTTGTTAAGAATGGAGGAAAAAAAAAAAAAAAAAGACGTTCCTAACACCATAGCCAAGATAGTTCTTGGCTCCATTCACACTGAAGACTACACACTTTACCGCAGAAGGTCATCAATGTGTTTCCTCTTGTTACACCTAGGTTTCCTTCCAGCCCTCAGGGGAAAGGAGAATATGGACTGGGAAGGCTAATGCACAGGCAGATCTTACCCCAAGAGACTACCACAACTAAACAAAAACAAAACTAGGTACACATTAAAATAAAACAAGGAAATCCAGAGAGGAAACACTCTCATGTCCTGATGTTTAAAGCTTGTAAGCCGATTAGTTTTAACACAATTTAGTGATGTGCTGGTTTCATTGTTAAGGTTTTGTGGAAAACTGGAAACTGGAGACTCCCCAGTGAACAACTAGCTGTATAAAGTAGCAGCAGCTGCCTTTTCCTTTCCTAATTGAACAGAGAGACTATATCTTCAAAAACTCAATTAGCCACGTGTGTTAGTAATCAGGGGTAAGATTCAGGAGCAAGACTCATTATTGAATCAGCAGTGACCTTATACGCAACAAGAAATCTGGCCAGCTATCTATTCCCCTGAGTACATTAGAAAACACAATATGACAATGTAGGATACATCTGCTCATCCTAACAAAATTGAGAAACCTACCAGAATTTATGCTAAATTCTGCTCAACAAGTGTGTGATGAGGCTCACAAAACAGTCAGGAAAAGACAATAGTTGCTCAGAACAGCACCTTTGGAACTTGATGCATGTCAATCAAAATGTAAAATATTAAAGCAAGGATTACTAAACTTGCATGTGCTTTAAAGTGATCCTTTAAAACATGCATTTTTTCTTCTAGAAGGATTCTGGCAAAATCCTAGAAAGCCATAATCACTGACATGGTTTCAGCTGGGATGGAGTTAATTTTCTAGTAGCTGGCGCTTTTGATTTATGATGAGAATAATGTTGATATTTTAATTGTTGCTAAATAATTAAATTTAACAATAATGTTTTAATTGTTGCTAAGCCATGTTTACACAAAGTCAGAACCTTTTCTGCTCCTCACTTCACCCCACCAGTTAGGAGGCTGGGGGTGCACAAGAAGCTGGGAGGGGAACAGTCTGACCCCCACTGACCTGGTCAGTGGACTCAGGAACTGTCTGCAAGCAATTGCACTGTGTATCACTTGCTTTCTACTTTCTAACTCTTTTATCATGTTTGCTATTATTATTAGAAATTAGCATTATTGTTATTTCCCTCTCCTTTTATGACCTATTAAATTGTCCTTAACCCAAGAATTTTACCTTTTTTTACCCCCTGATTCTCTCTCCTGTCCCATTGCAGGACTGGGACGAGAGAGGGGACCAAACAGAAGGAGCAAGTGAGTGGTTGTGTGGTGTTTAGCTGCCTCCCAGGTTAAAACACGACAACCAGAAATTACTAGAGCACCTGCCCTAGTGCAGAATACATCCTATTGTGCAGTTACACAAGTTGGAAAAGAGAAGAAGAACATATAATTTTTTTAAACCATCATGCCAAATAAGTAATTAAATTTACAAAAAGCTGTACAGATATGCTCAAGAACAGTGGGGGAAGGGGGCGGGGGTAAGAAACTGTCTCCTCAACTTTAAAGTCAGCAAAACAAACAGATAAATCTGTATATAGTCCAGCAAACAGAGACAATTCTATCCTGATACTTATACAATAAATGTCAGAGTACTGTGCTACCCAACTCTGCTGTATCACCCATCTCAACATTACAGAACACTGAATCAACACATTTCATTGACTTTTCTCTCCCACAGGAACAGAATTAAGAGGGCAGGTTTTACTTCTTGTTGTTTTTAAAGCCAATTCCAACACTGGCTATTCTCTCACAGTCATTACAAAACATTGCTAATATTATGCTCCTCTACAAAAACAGGAAAAATCCAAATCCAAACCCACAAGTTGTACAGTTTTCATAAATGCAAATTAATCTTTGAAAAACGGTTTTGAAATCTTTATGAAGAGAAGAGTGGGGGAAAAAAATCCATAATAATTCCACTCCATTAGAGCAGAAAAAGTGTTTACATTGTAAAAAGAAATCAAATCCCTCCTCTTTATGCAGAACCATTGTGTGAAATTGTCATTTTCTGAACTTCATATAATTCTTTGCCAAACTCTCCCATTCTGTTGTTACACAGCTCTAGTCACACAGCTCTGTAGTGGTCCTTCTCCATTTAGCAAAATGGAAACAAAAGTTGTCACAGAGTTTTTAAAGAAACTAAGGAAATCCTGCTGCTACAGATGGATCAGAAAGAGGATTTGTGCCTAACTTTAAGACGTAGGTACCCAAGCACTAAGCTGTGGGAGCACTGACCTAGCATTGCACTATTACAACACTGAAACACGTTAGGGAGGACATCTGATACTGGCAGATCTGGACTATACTTTCTGAGACAGAAGTTCAAAATGAAGAGTTTCAAGTACTAATTTTGCTCTGAATTTAGCTTCACAACTTGGTTCACGTATTTCTGAAATTCAGTCTAAATTTGAATACATTGTCACTCATGTCAACATTATATTTTTTAATATTAACTGACAAGATAATTTGCTGCAAAAATACCTGGCACTCAGACAATAAAAATATGCTCTGACTTCAATTATAGCACACAACACTGCAAAACACCATCAAAAAAAGGCCAAAGAGATACTTGAGAAAAAAAAATTTAGAAGATCAAGTCAACCTACAATTACCACAACATATTTTGATCTATATATTCACCCCAGCACATATCGTAGAGGAAAATATATCCATATATGCTTTAAAAAAAATGCATAAAAATGACACTGCCTTTCAAATTACTTAAACTATCCTGCAAGTTCCAATAAGGTTCTGAAAACTGAAACATGTTTTTAAATGCTATTTTTTACTTGAAAACAACTATTTTATTTTTCTACAGGTTTCCTCAAAACAAGAAAAACATTCAGGTTTTCAGGATATGGAAAACTGAAAGCACATTAAAGACTGGATTGTCACTGAAACCTCTAAGCAACCTGAGCTGGCACAAATCACAAGATCAAGACATTATTCTCTCATTTTGCAATATCTGCTCTGTATATGACATATGGTTATTTTTATCACAAAAATCTCATGTTTCTGTAGTAATTTCCTGCTTTATTATTCTTATTTAACTAAGAACAAAATATATGTAATGACTGAGCAGTGAATGACCTTTAATATACCATGTAGTCACTCTAGTCATACAGTCCCCAGACATATGAAATAACTGTTTCCTTTATATAGCCCACAATTTCACTCAATTTTGATGTATTACATTCTCCATATACTTTTTTCCTTCCCCTGACCATAACATTAATTGGTCTATAGCCTCGCTTGCAACTGGGGCTTCAAATACCATTATCTCGAAGGGTACTAATCAGATTTTTTTTGTAATGATAAATGCACTTAACTTACTGCACAAACCAAGTAATTAAAATTTTGTGATTATATTTTTATATTTAAAGTTTGCCTATTTACTTTTTCAAGATGGTGCATGCTTTTTTAGACACAAGATTAAATCAGTTACAATGATTTTCTTCTGTCATTGTCACCTCAACCTACTAAATGTCTCCTGGTCTGATTGCATAACTGGTAGAGAAACAGATGGGTCCAAGCTTAGAAATACTGCTCCAAAGGTGTATATTTAGACATGCCATTCATTATGTGCAAGGCATACTTCCACCCACCCCCACATATATTCAGTAACATATCTTCACAGAAATATAAGAACATGAAAAACAGAAAGAAGCATTCATAGAAGCGTTTTTATCAGCAGAACAGACAGAAGATACACCATATTACCAGGGGAAAATACTAAGCCAGAGCAAAGATCTTCACTACCCCTAGCTCCATCCACAGTAGCTCTCCTTTGCAGGAGTCTGCAGCAGCAAACATCTGTCTAGGCTGAGATAATACTGGCTGGAGAGGGATGCTCTACCCAAGAAAAAAAAAAAGGCACCAGAAATGTGGGAGCCTACTGCTTAAAGGGAAAATTCAGCCTTATCAAACTCGGTGGGTTTTGCTTTCTGTTCAAACATCCTTAAAGAAACAGACAGTCATTTTAATTTAGTTCATGACATGAGGAATAGTTGACCAAAAAATTAATGCAAGGTATTTCCATTGAAGGCTGAGATTAAGATCCTCCAAGAAACTGGGAAATTAAGACTATTTAGATTGATTGTTAGTGACCACTCTGATAACTAAATATGCCAATTTAAAATGAGCTTGATAAAGCTTAAGAAGATAAGCAGTTGAGTAACAGAAACAAAACCAAATTATGCAATTTTGAAGCTAATTTCTTTTGCCAGAGTTTTGGTAAAAATAAGGTGAAATGCATGAGAGAAATTAAAAATGTGAAAAGGATAGTTAGATATAATTAAGATCTCATTATTTTAGCAAGGCATTCTGAATTACAACAAAAAAAAATCAGAATTGTGTAACACAAATGCTCTGTAGTGTCTGTCAAAATACCCATGAAGAAATTTTTCAGATTATCTCCAAAACACTACCAATTGACACCAAACAGCTAAAATGAATAGTTCCAATAATGTCACCATTTTTCATTTGTTCTAGTACAATCTCCATGGAAGCTTCTCTAAGTGTTTTGCAAACACCTATAAATTTTTGAAGTAGTTCTTATACGTTCACTATGTTGGTTTCCAAATATTGCTACTGACCAGTAAGAACAATTACTACAGAGAAAAATACTCCTGCACTCTTAGTC
Source organism: Climacteris rufus (assembly GCA_013398175.1). Classification (NCBI taxonomy): domain Eukaryota; kingdom Metazoa; phylum Chordata; class Aves; order Passeriformes; family Climacteridae; genus Climacteris; species Climacteris rufus. The sequence continues at coordinate 2,212,418 of VZRZ01006927.1, forward strand.
TTTCATTCAAAAACAAAACACATATGAATGATTAGAAGCTCCACTTGGCTTTATAGTTTAATGCCATCATAATTTTCTTGAGAACACAAATTTCCTCTTGAATTCAAGTTAGAGCATGCAATTAAGTTTTAAATTTTCTGAAACCATAAAAAAAGTACATTTTCTATAATTAATCAAGGCCTAATACAGAGACAGGGCTGACACTTTCCTTAAGAGGTCTTCTCCGACACACATTTAAAGCCTTTTATTAGTCTTATATTCTAGTCTGGTAGTCTGGTAGTTATTATTTTTTTGCATTCTTAACAAAATAACAAGTCAACATTTGATTAAATGTTTCAATATTATCTACCAACACATTACATCAAAGTAGGGACTCAAAACAAATTTGTCCTTTATCTCATCCAGTAAAAAATCTTTGAGAAAAACCTTAAACTAGCTTGGGTAAAAATTCACTTTTATTCCCATTTAAGGGCCATCTTCCCCTCTGAAAACAGGATTTATTTATTAAGAGTTTTGATATTTGCATCTGATGTACCTGGAAGACTTCTGAGCCTCCTTCAAAACTGGGTTCACTGATGATAAGAAAAAACCAAAACAACAAAACAAATCAGTGCATGTTGACTCATGCAGTCAAAGGCCATTTTCAGAAGAGCGCAGAACTCTGGTGCAAACTGATAGCCCTGTCAGCTTTCTGCACAAGCAAACAATTTAGGACCCTGCCAAGTGATACAGTGACAACAGGTCCTCATCTTTCCTGCAAGATTTCTTTTACCTTCTCTATTCATTAGCAGGTGGTGATCTGGAAATATGCTGTGCTCCCTGCTGTTTCTCAGATCCTTCACAAAAATGGAGACCTAATACCTTGAATTACCTCTTTTCTAAAACTTTCTGAGTCCCTTAAAGGCCACTCAACATTTCTCATGAAACTACAAAGCAGATACTGTATGTTAATAGGATATAATGCTGGCAGCTGGAGTATTTCATGAAAACCTACACAGGAAAAGTAAGATCTGGGACAAGAATGGTCTGCAATTGTCTGTCTCCACAAAAGAAATGGGCTAGCAAAATTATATACAGCTGACCTCATACTGTTATTTATTCTACTTGTGAAGTTGCTATACCCCTGTTTATGCTCTTTATAAAAGAGGAAGAAAAAATTTGCTAGAAGACAACACAATTATTATTTCTCTTCCACTTCTCTGCACTGCTAGTTACACAAAGAAATTGATAACGCTTCAGTAAAATTCACCACAATATGTCACATTAACATATCAATTGGATATACTGGTACCACCAGACAAAAATATTGTGTTCCTCATCCACGTATAAATTAAGTTATTCTCACTAGTAATTAAATAAGACATACACATATTGTTCTCTACAATATAATTAGATATAAAAATATTTAAATGTTTCTTCCCACAAAGCTGTAGTTAGATGCAGAAAGTCATCAAGACAGCTAATTTTAGCCATTTTCATGTAAAATTATTTTTCATCCTTTCTCAGTATACGTGGGGGTTTTTTCTTTTTTTCCCCATTTCAAACCAGAGTTAGGAGAAAAGAAATTGAAGACATGTTAAGGACTGAGTTCTAAATTAAATAAATGACATTCAAAAGGCAAAACAAGTATAAGTATCAATACAGGGAAAAAAATATTTATCTTGAGACCAGGATCTGTTAGAAATTTTTGGATACTATTTAGAGACTGACTAGGAAAAAACATTTGTCAAAATGTAATTGATTCAAAGAACCCCCTCCCTTAGAAAATGTTTTTTTAGGGAGAACATTCTGGTCAAGATCGGGGAAGAAATGTCTTAGAGTTCCACACAGGAATGCAAGTTTCATCATATCACAGGTGAGGGATATAATCACATAGTCAGCAGTAATCCTTCAAAAGGAATTCCTAAAACCTTATTTGGAGTATAGATCTGCTATTTGTTAAATAATCAATGGGCTAAGTGGATCATTCCCCAAAACCTGTTGCAGTAATAATCAACATGATCGCACGGATGTGGAAGAGACGATCATGTTATGGGTTTGCAAAAGTAGAGCAGCTTCAGATGAAAACACTGAAACAAAACATTTAAAGAATATCAATATTTTGGTATTGAAGCCCCTTGTCAGAGATTTTAAAGGCTCTTTAGAGTCTTTGCCATGACACTGACAGATTGTAAGTGTCGGCCTGAAAATTCCTCATCTGCCTCATGATCATCGACAGAGACTGAAACCCTAAAAGAGGACTTTTGCACTAAAGAAATCCTGGCCTGGCTAAGGGGGGACGTTTGTTGCCTGCAAGGTGCGCCCACTGGAACAGGTTCTGCCTAGGCGGAGAGGACTCCACTGAAGCGCGAAGAATGATCAGTCCTGAACACTCCCTCCTGAACACAGCCAACGGGACTCACCAGCAATAGTGGCAGATTTCCTCACCTCCTGGCCAGTTGTCCCCCGCTTTCGAAAAGACTATAAAAGACCTTTCTGAATTAACCCTATGGAGATCTCCCCATGGATGACGGCGAGCCTATTGGCAGGACCACGAGGGCTTTCGTCTCATCCGTTGGTAGCTATTCCCTCTCCCTCTCTCTCTCTTCCTCTACTTTGTTTCTTTATTTCTCTTTCTCTCCCCCCTCTATCGCATAATTGTGTTGTTGGCACTCAATAAAGGTGCATTATTTGATTAAAGTTGTATCCCCTTTGTGCCTTTTGCATTTTGAGATCATTAAATGAACCATCATGACCCCTGCTTGTGTTAGCGGATCATGACACAGATGATATTTCAGTTAATTTCTCTGTCATCTCAAAGAGGTACCACAGCGAGTAGTTTCCATCTGGCCTATAGATGCTCTTAAATAAACTTTAAAATATTAAATTGTCCTAAAATAGTATGAAAGCCAAAGAAAAGTGAATCTCAGAAATCTTCAACTGTCTTTGCTGGAGAGAACTTAGCTTTTAGCTTGTTTTGTACTACTACTTAAATTGAAAAACGCCATTCACAATTACTGTAGTGGAAAAAAATAAATAAATTATTAATTAGGCTAGGTTTCATTTTATGTGGTTAGATTAAGCTGTTTGTCTCTCCTTGTACTTTGCTTACAATCACTGTAAAAACAAAATCCTTCTATTCATTGGTAGGACCGTGTTTAATGTTTTGTATTTTAAATGCTCTGGTAAATATAAAAGTAATATTGAATAAAGTGGAAAAATATTTATAACTCCAATCTGAGAAAAAAAATTGCTATTGTGAGTAAAATATTGATTGCTTAAGCCAGTAAATGCTCCATCATTCAAATATAATCACTAAATAACTTTAGGAGGTTTTTTTCAGTTAATTTTTTTCTGCTGTCTGATTTAACTCCAGCTGACAACTTCTACATAGCACAGAGACTCTCACTTCCCAGCAGAACAGGGGGAAAGAGAACTAAAAGGGAAAGAGTCAGAAGCCTTGTGGGTTGGGATGAGAAATTTAATAGTTGAAAAAAAAAAAGCAAGGCTAATGAAAAGGAAAATTAGAAAGAAAAATAAAAGCTTGGAAAGACAAATGATGTAAATGAAAAATAATTGCTCACCACGAACTGGAAAACCAGCCAGTTCCTGAGCTGTGGCCGACAGCCAACTTTCCCTGCCTGTATATATGTTGAGCATAACTCCTTAAGGTATGGAATACCCCGCTGGTCAGTTGGAGTCTGCCAAAACGAGCACACCTGCAAATTATTGTTCATAAGATTTTTTTTCTTCATATAACTTGAAATTCAACATTACTCCCTATAGAGAGGTTAAAGGATTTGTAATTTAGGTCCCTGTTCAGAAAGACATTAGGGCAAACCCAATAAATAGAGTTACTTTCCTGAACTGGTACACTGGATTTTCTTAAAACATTATTCAATATTTTGCCTTCCCTGGAGAAAGCTTATCTTAAAGAAATCTTATACTGACTCTTCAAATCTTATATTAACTCTTTTGTAGCAATGAGAAAGGGTTGACTGGCAAAGGAAAATATGGACTGAGAATGATGATGGCTATGGCAAGGCTTTAAGGTTCATCTTGTGCAGGAGTGCTGCTTAATGACACTGAGTTGATCAACACAGTTTCAGAACTGTCTGACGTTCTATTTCCAGAGTTTTTCTCAAGTAAATTATTTGAATACAATTCTTAGCTTGTCTAATGGTCTATCAATTCATAAGAATTTATGAATATTGTATTATCTACAATGCACTTTAATTTCATAACCCTCTGAAGTGTTTGACTTAGGATATTGTATATATTCTTCTACGGAACCTGAAAGGGCCAATCTACCTAAGTTACAGGAGTAATTGTTTAATTTCAGGATGAAAATAGAGAAGCATGGCAAGCTGGTAGCAAGTCTGTAAAAGGAAAATATTTGTCTAATATAAAATATTTTATATACTATAAAAATAATATAAAATATAGTAATAATAAATAATTGCACAGCAGAATTCAGGAGACTTTAAGAGGTTGCACTAGATCCTACTGTATATGCAACTGACACGAGGGGCTGAGATCTGCAATGGATGTTCTTTAGAGAAAGATGATTTTGACAAGAACTCATACTCAGAGCATATGAATATGCAAAGTATCATCTACTTTGATCTAAAATAGCAATGTTTTTAGAGAGAAAAAATAAAGAATGGTGTATGTCTTCTTATTTTTTCCCCTCTATATGTGTGGCCCCATTCTGTCAAATTTAGCTTACAAAATTCAACTGGATTCAAATTACATGTAGGATACCAGTGAAATGAAGTTTACTATTGTTGTGAAAGTTTGGAATGGTAAGGAAGAGAAGAAAGGAGAAAGGGAGGTGAAGTGAGAGAGTACAATTTCATTTCATTAAGTGACAGAGATAGAAAATGTTTGCCCTTTTAAAGATTGTCTCCACTTTTACTGATTGCATTGGTCATTATTTATGGGGCCCCACTAGTATCAATCTCGCAACAATGGCCTTTTGATAGCACCTCTGTTTTTCACCAACAGCATGAACTTACACAGCCCAATAAAGAAGATGGACAATTTTTCTCATAGGATGTGTTTAGATTTTAGATAAAGCAGTTGACAAAGAGTTGACTAGATTAACTTCTAATATTCACCTTCTAAAACAGTATTTAGGAATGTAAGTATGCAACCCTAATTTCTAAGGAATAGAAATCAAGCAGTTCTTACAAATGTCAGTTGGTGACACTTGTAAAAATTATGATTGTGTAAGAGTGCAATAGCATGTGCTCAAGGACTGAAAATCGCTAAACTCTGAGTGTTTCTTGCACTGAAATCCACACTCATCTTTTTCTCATTTCAGGAGTTTAGCTGCTACCGATTCATTCTGCAAAACTCAAGAGAGATTGAATTCTCACAAAGATTCAGAAAAAATTCATGCATTAGAAATATGTTGCATTTCTTATATATTCTTAGCAAAAATTATTCTAAATTACTGTAGGTTAATGTCAAATCCTATATGTATTTTTACAAAATAAGAAAGGACATTCAGAAAAATCTTTTCCAACGTGTGAAGAACCATTCATAAGATTCAACAGTGTTAAAAATAAACATAGTGAAGAAACACTGAGCAATGTTTCTGTGTTTCCATAGTTACCTTATTTTTTTAATCAATTATGCAACCCTATAAAAAGACATAAGGACTATCAAGGAAAGCTGCTCTTCTGATAGCACATTCTGCTGTTATTAAGCACACCTGCTAAAGGTAACAGCAACAAAAAAAATCTTTACAAGAACTTCCAAAATAACAATCAGTTGTGAACAATTTTCTCTTCACATGTACTCTCTTCTTCTTCGCTTGCTGTGGCAAGTTATGGTGAGCAACAGGCAGGCCCAGAAAAGGAATGTGGATTCTGCACATCTTACACATCTTCTGCACATCTCACCTATGTGACATTTCTCATTTCTGCTGTTTTCTAGAACCATTCTTTGTTTGAGACTCAGCTTGGTTTGACAAACTGATAAAAGTTCCACCCCTTGCTCTGCTATCCCCTCTAAAGACGGACCTTTTTTCTATCATTGCCTTGCATGCCAAGATTTTGGCCCCCACCCATGACTGCTCAGCTACTGTCTCCTAGCTGGGTACATGCGGAGTTGGCAATCTAGAAGAACAAAATACAGCTTTCTGAACAGTGTCTTTTACTCTTTTGTTATTTATTTCCTACAGGGTTTTATCACTCCTTCTACATAGAAAATTGTGTTTAAAGTCAATAGACAGGCAAGGCACCACTGGCAAAGACAGAATACAGGAGCAGATGATCTTACTGTCCATCACTGACTCCCACCCTGTATTCCAGATGTGATGACCAGGTGAGCAAGCAGCCTGTACCCCATTCAGACCCTGGGTAGCTGTCACGATCCGCTAACACAAGCAGGGGTCATGATGGTTCGTTTAACGATCTCAAAATGCAAAAAGCACAAAGGGGATTTCAGCTTTAATCAAATAATGCACCTTTATTGAGTGCCAACAACACAATTATGCAATAGAGGGGGGAGCGAAAGAGAAATAAAGAAACGAAGTAGAGGAAGAGAGGGGGAGAGAGGGAGAGAGAGAGAGAGAGAGAG
>VZRZ01006927.1:2220180-2431017 GCA_013398175.1 Climacteris rufus
GGAAATCTGCCACTATTGCTGGTGAGGCCTGTTGACTGTGTTCAGGAGGGAATGTTCAGGACTGATCATTCTTTCTCGCTTCAGTGCAGTCCTCTCCGCCTAGGCAGAACCTGTTCCAGTGGGCACACCTTGCAGGCAACACTTGACAAACACCCCACCTTAGCCTGACCAGGATTTTTTTAGTGCAAAAGCCCTCTTTTAGGGTTTCAGTCTCTGTCGATGATCGTGAGGCAGATAAGGAATTTTCAGGCTGTCTCTTACAGTAGCCTTCACCCACTAGCAGTTTAGGGCAGGCCATTTCATTTTACCTAAGTAGAGAAGCACTCCTGGACACCGCAGCTCAGCAACTTTGTAAAGGATCTGTATATGACTGCACGATCACTTCCTAGACATTTGGTAAAGGCGCTTAACCCAAACACTCTCGAGGTAGTGACAGCGCCTTTATGTGAGCGGAATCCCTGCCGGGATGAGTTGCAATGGTTCTACAACTCTCCCAAAGGACAGAGTTCCAGCTACCACAGATAACCTGTTTCTGCTGGCTCCTCTAGGACTCGTTTCCCCAGGCGTGGTGTTCTAACACTGACGAGAATAAAAGGCTACACAGAGGGCTCTTCCCTGGGATAACAGCCTATTTATTGTGAGTCCAGTGTTGCGTTCTGAGGGTCCAGAGAAATCCAGGTGGCTGGAGTAACCCAGAAGAAAGAGCGAAGAGGAAGCCCTGCAGGGCTCTTTTAAAGGAATGTGGGACCAGGAAACACCCAATGGGAAACCGCATAGTTCAAAGTGACCAGTGGAGGGGAGCTTTCCAGGGCGTAGCCATACATGGGACTTAAGGTATGAATACAGGTAACACAAGAGAAATATGGGATTTTACCACAACTCAGGCAGAGAGTTCAGATATTGGAAGAAGAGGGCTGAGGGCTTTGCCTTGGCTTTCTTCCCACCAATCCTGAAGCTCAAAAGCAGCAGCTTCTGCCAAGTATGCTGCTACAATTTGGGATTCAAAACCTTAACTTTAATTGCTAACCTAAAGTGGTACTGATAAATTATGCTTTGACATTCTGTAAAAGCAAGTAGTCTTGTTTATTTTTGCAGTGGAAAAAAAGAAGCCAAAGAGGGGCACCAAAAAAACTTCTGTCTGCTGTGTCAGCTCAGATTTGCCAACCTTCAGCTGAAATATGTCTGACAGTACAGAACTGGACATGACAAGGATGGGAGTTCAAGAGATACTGACTCATGGTCCTTAAACCTGAGCATGCAAAATGACCCTGCCCTTCATTATGCAATGATCTCTCCTTTCTTTATATACTAATACAATATGGTGGGGATGTGTACTTAATTCCTACCACATGCACTTCCAAATTCAGGGATAGCTAATTTTAAATTTTTAATTTCTTTTTGAGACTTTGAATCTGTGGAAATAAAATATTCGTAAGTATTATTTTAAAATATTTCTAATCTGCCTATTGTCTTTGCTTTTTACTATTCACCCTTTCCACGCAATATGAAGACCTAAATGATGATGAGATTCAAGACTACTGTGAAGGACTGCTAGACCTTGGTGGTCAGGTAATTTAATGGATGTCTGCACAGAGGAAGACTTGGTTATTTTGTAGACTAAACCAGTATTTTTTTGTTCTTACACTTCTGCTTTTAATTTTGAAGAAAGTTTTTTCTGACGGAAAAATATCAGAACAAGACAATAAAAGTGAAAAAAAAAATCATTGCTGCATTTTGAAATTTTGAAGGGAAAAAGTATCAGTTTCCAAATGTAAGAAGAAAAGGAGTAATATTGCNCAACAAAGACACCAAACAAAAAGTCTTTAGCACATGCATGAGTAACAGAAAGGGAAAACTGAGGAATGAAAAGTATATGTGCTCATTTCATGCTGCACATACCCATAAGTATGGTGTTTTGTTTGGAATTTTACAAAGCTCATGTGCATCTGCTACGCTTCATCTCTGGCCCTTAAAAGAAGGAACCCCACTGAGCTCTGCCAGTACTTTAAACAGGATGTCAGAGTGCTGCAAAAGAACTGTAAATGTTAAAATCTGCTTAAAATTAGGGACTTAAGATATTGCAATCTGCTTTAGCTGAGTGCCCCATTTAAGTGTCTTTATAGTACCGTAGTCCAGAGAGACAGTATCAATTTATACTGCTCCGTCCCTGTGTTCCTGCAGTAATTAATGTCCTTGGCTACACCTCCCAGCATTCTGAATCCTACCTTGCTAGGATGCATTCCACTGCATTTCACCTGCAGAATTTTTGTTACAGATGCAGTAGGAGATACAAAACAAGGTGAAAATATGGGGCAGATAATGGAAGAAATATTTTTTGCAAACAGAGAACAATGCTGTAGAGAAATAGTTTAGATGCAAGAGATGTCTTCTATTGTCATTTTTTCAAGACATACCGTGAGAACACAAAGACAGAAACCCAAATTCAGAGATAGCACAAGTTCCACTGGAATGTAACACTAATTAACCAATTAGCTCACCATGAATTATTCAACATAATTTAGACAAGTATCTGGAAGGAGCATCTATCACACAAGGATGCTTTACTATGCCATTTCCCACACAGAAAAGGCAACAGGGCACCATATTAGCATGAAATTATCAGACAAAACAACTTTCCATTATTTTGGTTGCAGCAGCTTGCAAGCACTGCAAAGTAGCATATTCTTACAGAATTTTGCAACAGACAAATTGTTATTCTAATTGCATGTTCATATATTTTAAAAATTTCCTTTCTGCTTTTCCATGCATCTCATTGCCAACTATATCCACATCACAGAATCAGGCTGAAAGGGATTAAATGATGTTGCCAACCACTTGGTCTGATAACAGGGATTGACATTAGCTACAAATCTAAGCCACTTCTTAAGGTTCCTTAACTTTTGTTCCTGTTATGTGCATCAAGTCATCTCTGCAAAACAATCAACATGGCTGGCCATTCCACAAAAACTCCAAAGACTTCTGTATTATGGAAATCTATTATTATGCTTCTCATATAATTGAGATGCATGGTTTAACCTGGTGGGTGACAAAGTGCTATGAACAGAATCAAAAAATTATCTTCTGAAAACACAGTAGTTTCTTTTCTGAATTAGCCTGCTGTTAGCCCAACAGTCCTGTTGTTAGCAAAGCTGTGTGCCACCTCAGGAGGGGGTTCCCAAAACCTGTTTCATTCAATCATTAGCCTTTACACAGTTCCTGTTTGTCACCCTCAGTACCAAAGAAAAATCATCTTGTGCTCCATTTGAAAAGTAGACTATAGCTTGATCATGCACTGGTCTTTTGGGTGAAATTCCCATTTCACATCTAGATAAAAAAACAATTTTGGAAATCTTGGTCAGTGAAGTTCTGGGTAAGATGTAAAGCCAAACATAAGGCACATCATGAAAAAAAAGGAACAATGCAGTATTTGAAGATAGGTGGCAATGAAAGAATTGTTGGAGACTATTCATGTTACTTTTAATTTAAGCATATTGGTTTTGGCTCCATATATACATAGCTGTTAAATAAAAAAAGGTGTAATGCTGATTAAACTAGATAAACAGCTGATTAAGTTCAGCAGTTCCAAGTTCCAAATTTATCATTTATTCATGAAGAAATATCTTCAAATCACATGCACACACAATCCCCTCTCAAATAAATAAATGAAAATACATGGTAAAATATGAAAATAGAGCAGTGTTACCCCTTGCTCTACTGCATGTCAGAGAAGTGAGGCTGGTGGTGAGCATTTCTTTACGGTGATTGCTGACATGCCACTGCAAAGCTACACGAGCCAAGAAGCCATTTAGCTACATTAGCAGAGAGCAGTGTGCACAGTGAAAGAGCCTGGCTTTGCACTGGGCTTCCATAACACCCGTACAGTGCCACATTAATGCCTTACAGATGGGACATGGCTGTGCTAGGGGAAAGCCAGTAGACTTGGCATGTGCCTGCAAGCCTCAGAAGGCAAATATTCCACATTTATACTCTCCCTCTAGGGAAGAATATGGCAAACTCTCTTTCACTGATGCTTTAAACATAGTTGATGATACACAAAATTCTTTTTTTTTCTTACATTTAAGCAATTACAAAAGCTTTTAGTGTTCTTATCTTCAAAGTACACATTATGCTGTAAACCACATTATGCTGCTAAACATCAACTCTTAAAGAATATATAGTCTCATACTTGCTAGCTAGATAAGGCAGCAGTGGAAGAGAAAGCAGGAAAGATAATGACTAATATCTTAATTATTTGGAGGCAAAGTCCATAAAGCATGGAGTGCTTTAATTACTCTGTAGAAGAAATGGGGAAGCTCAATTCAGAAAACTTCCACCACATTTTTCTGTGGTATCCAAATAAAGCTGATCTCTCTCTCTTCAAAGGTTCCAGCTCTAGGGGTTGTGAGTATATATACACCAAGATAATTTCTGCTACAACAAATACTGATTTTGTGCTATATAGTAAGAGTCACTCAGAGCAGAATCTCTGCATTAGTAGTCCCCAGCAAGTTGGAGTCCAGAATAAATTGTATCCTGTTTTTTAACACATCACCTTTTTTCATGAAGTGAGATGGTTTGGGAGCCTTTGTCAGCCTGTTATTAAATAAGTACTTCTAATCAAGGAAACACAAATGAGTTTGCACGAACAGTTTTGCCATGCTTCTATTTTCTAGGATGCAAAAAATATATTTCATGATCAATTTATTACATAGACATCCCTGGGCAAGCAGAAGGAATAGCGTTTTCCACAATTCTTTGAGGAAGCCACAGGGATTAGCATAACTACACCAGCAAAGCAAGAGTCATGGTACAGTTATAATGTGAAGTGACTAGAGAGGTGGATAAGCAGTGCGGGTATCTTCTTTAGCTGAAACTGATTTGATCACAAAAAAATAGTGGGAAGCAGAAGAAAGAAGGCAAAGGTTAGGAAGCAAGAGTAAAATCAGCCCAGAAGGTCTCTCAGCATTCAGGTCTCTGTTAATTTTACCTTCATTAAATGAAGGCGTAACACCCAAATACATGAATCTTCTTTCCTGCTGGGGATGTAAAGAACAAGAAATATGGGCTCCTGTTCAAATAGCATAACTAAAAAACCATAATATATTAGAACATAGAGGATATAATCCTACTTTTTCAGAATTGCAAACTATTAGAATATTTTTACTATTTTTTAATTAGATCTGTCAGTATTTGTTTGAAGAAATAAGGAACATTCTGTGAGCATGATGTGTGTTTAGTTAGTTTGCTCCTGCACAAAAAAATTGAGCACTGTACTTCAATATGGATGCGGTGGAAATGTCAATTATTTCTAATTACATTACACTTAAATGACTAAAATTATATTTGTCACTTTGTTCTTTCACTAGTCCTTCCAAAGCTTTTACCAGAATCTTTATTGCCTCTTAAAGCAAAATCATATGTATTTTACAAAGAAGGTGACTTCAAATGCTAGGAAGAAAAAAAATTATGTCGATGTCGAATTTCTTTACAATATTGACTCTTGAATGTTGTTATATGCAATTGATAGGTAACTGTGGGATTTTTTATACAATCTGCTTTTTTATTTTATCAATAAAAGAATTTGAAATGTTTTGATGTTTAAGAATCACTAGTTCAATGAGTTGTCTAACCTTTTCATGTAGTTTTGTGAAAGAAACAAGAACCTCCCTCCTAGTGAGTTACACTAAAAGAAATGCCAACTGAAAAGTCATTGAAAATAAAATCTGTCTTACTCTCATCTTACTGAAGTTAAAAGCTATAGAGGCTGCAATGAAGGATTAAATAATATAGCAAAGGAAAAAAAAAAAGTCCAATATTTTCCAAATAAAGCTAAAGACAGTCCACTTAGCTGTGAGATCCAAGAAGAGGCATTTTGTTGTTTTACTGTTTTTCCATATCTGTCAGATTTAAGCTTCCAAAAGCACCCTAGCTAAAATATTATCCAATTGTTCTACCTGAAAAGGTATGTCAGCTTTTCAAAATTAATCTGTCACTATAATTCTGTTCAGTTGCTCCTCAAATGACTGAGTAGTAAAAATTTAACCTCCATTTTGGGGGTGGGGATGAGGGAGCAAATATCTCTTTGCAAAAGTTGCTACATTTCATTTCAATATGTAGCCAAGCATTTTTTCCAGGACAAAACAGGTATTTTTTTTAGAAAATACTTTACATAACAAGGGAAGTTGTGCATTCTATGAATCAGTTCAAGCTCTATTTTGATAATTTATTAAAAATTTTTAGATTTATATTTAAGAAAATAAGAATTTCAAATTGTAATGCTCACAAGCTTCTCTTGTCCTCCTATGGTAAAAATTAAGAATTATAATGTTTAAAGTGAGGGGTGGGGGGGAAGAGAAAAGTATCTTTAGTCTGAATAGAATATGATCTTCAGTGGAATGAGCATGTACAGGAGCAGCATATACTCTGTGCCAAAGCCATCATAACCTCCAGATTCACACTGCCCATGAAAGGGCAGTGACAACAAAGACTTAGCAGGTGTAAAAAAGTCCCTACACAACAGAATGCACCAAAGCAACCCACAGAAGATTAAGCAAAAGATCAGTCCTGCAACAAACTGATATTCATAATAACACAGAGCAACGTGAATAGTTCCCAAGATGTTCAACAATCAATGAAGGAAAATGTAGTTTCTTAGCTGGAATTTCTTTGAATTTTTGCACAAAACTCGAAGTTTCAGAGCCCAAAACCCCTTGAGAATTTGAGAATCTCCACTGTATAGCCCGTGAACACTACATGATTATTGTGTCACAGACTTTCCACAGGCTCAAGGAGACCTTCCCACATTCAGTTCACACAGGTTAGTATATTCTCAGCTGGCAGAGCCCCTTCCATCATGCTGTTCTAATGGCTGTTTTTCCTCCTCAAGTGTCTGCTATTCTCAACAGTCTCTTGCCTTTGGATTCCCTGGCTACTTGGCACTTCACCAGGCCATCCTAGCTGTCCCTGTTTTCATTAATGAAAATGAATATGGCAGTGTGATGTGACAAAATGGTATCTCCTACCCTGCCTTACAGTGTAATCAACCAGGGTGGCAGATGTGGTGCAGGTGCTCCTTCTTCCACCTTCACAGCAGTGTTGGGAAAATTGATTAAATTATGGATAAATTCAAAGGGACAAGCAGATTCATTTCTCACTGGTAAGAACAGCAAGCTGCTATACTGTTTATTTTTTGACTTCGCAGGAAGCTATCAATGCTTGCTTCCATAACTATAACAATTGAAGGGCAAAAAAAAACTTCCTCAGTCCTCTATATTTACAGTGCAGTCAAAATGGTACAAATGCTTAAAGAGGATTAACACAATAGGACAGATAGGGGAAGAGTAGGTGTGGTTAGTAATTCAATATTGGAGTATGGCCCCAAAAATCACTCAAAAACTTAAGTGGAATTGATGCTATGCTTCTTGCATACATCATTGTTTTACACTGCCAGCTACCTAATATGTGAAAGAGCAGAACACCATTACAAAAAAAAAAAAATCTTTTCCATAATTTTGACCCCAGCTATATTCCACTAAAGGCAGAAGAGGGAGAAACCCACACAGTGGAACTTTTGTGTGAGGTGGCTGCTAGGTGCTTAACACCCAAAAAGACACTGCTTTTCTTATGGGTCATCAAAGTATGTTTTAAAAGCAGACAGTCTTGAAAAATTGCACTTGGATGGAAGCTAAAGAGGTTGGAAAACAAAGGTGTATCAGAAAGACTGAAGATGCGAGGAAAGATATGCTTTTCAATCTGTAGCAAGCCCTTCATTAAATTTCAAGTGCTTGGGCCATTCTTCTCACTTCTCAAAACCACATGTTCCCACACACTCAGCTTTTGATTACAAATACAACTGTCACATTTTCTTAATGTCAAGTAGCTATTGCTTTAGGCAAAGTAGTACTTAACAGCATTCTTGAGCGTGTGAAATTTAGGGTAAGGGGGAAAATCATCCCAATTTTTTTAAATTTCCAGCCCTGTTTAGAGTAAACATCAGTTGTCTCATCAACTGCTATTATGACAAAGAATGTAGTCCAAGTGCACAGATGTGGATCCTGGAAACAAATTAGGCCTAGAAGATTTTTTCATCTTCTTTCCACATAAAAGAGCTAAAAGGAAATAAAAGGCAGAATTATGCACTGATTTTAATAACAAACAATATTGGATGACATTTTTTACTTGACAAAGTGAAATTTCTTCTCAACTGTTATTATTTTAGCCTGAGGTTTTTCAAAAACATTAACCCATTACTAACTCCTATATCTTCAAGCTGAATTAAAGTGTGAGAGAACATAAATATGACTTGATTGAATGCAAAGTGCTTCCACCATACCCTCTGAGGAATTTAAAAAGACTGGCATTCTCAAAATTATTATTTGCAGATAATTTGATTTGCTGTAATTGTTTACACCTAAAGTTTATGGAGGAAAAGTGCTGTAGATAACCCTAAAAGCTTGCATATATTGACAGCTGGATACCACAGCCTAATACGAATGGCTTCTAAGGCAATAATTATTTTCTGAACATGCTCAAGATATTGCGTAATTCTGATACAATAGCCAACACTATTTTCTGCATATAGGAAACTAAAATATTTATAGCAGGTATCACAGAGGTAAAAAGCTTACACAAATTGGAATTTTTTCCATTTTTGTCCAGGAAGATTTGGCCAATCCTTCACTCCTTTCTCACCTACAGTTTGTTAATTGTTCCCCTGTATCAGAAGCCCTAAAAACAATAGAAATTTAAAGATTCTAATTCATGAAAAACCCAGATTTACTACTTCTACCCTGCTCAGATTCTTTTATCTCTGGGGCTCAAACACTGGATTTGTTCATATTAAAGCATATGACATTTGTCAGGGACAGGAAGGCTTACAGACACCAGTATTCTCTATGGGAAATCTGCACAAGAGGTTGATCTCTGAACAATGTTTGAAAAGAGGAGCAAACCGTGCAAAACCTGATGAATAGCTGAGCATAAAAGCAAAGTATAGAGGAGGGGAAAATACATAGGGGGAGAGGTAACAGGAGGAGAAATTAAATGCAAGTACATACCAATCTGAATCTCCTAAATTTATAACTTTGCAATCTTTTAATAAAAGGAAAATAAAATATTTTAGTTTTTTAATAAAATATTCATAAATATAGTAATAAACAATATTATTCTAAAATAATAGAAACCAAATTTAAGAAAATACCTTCAATAAGTTTAATATGTTTAGCAGCAGATTCAACAGCAACTGGATTTTCCCTTTATCTCAACACAGGTGAGAAGAAAACAGTGTATCAATGATTTCACAGTTTTAAATTATTGTCTGACTTGATGCAAGTCCCGTACTCTCCATCTCTTCTTAGAGATTGTACTGCTATAAGAATTTTACTTACTTCAAGTTAAAGACAAGATGTCTTAAAACAGTCATATGCCATTAAAAAAAACTCACTACTTTTCACTGATCTGCATTTCTGACCATCTTACAGAAATAACCTAGTACTCCTAAAGCACTCAGAAATGGCTAAATTGTCTGTTTAAATGAGCTATTCTTATACCTTTTGCTATGACAAACAGATACGCATTCCAAACAGAGATGTTTATTCAGGAAAAGCAAGAAATAGTTCTTTGTTCTCCTGTTTTGCTTGAATTTGGACATAACTGATAAATTAATGCATTTTCTGAATGGTTACCTACTGTTTGACTAGAAGACAATTATATTCATGATATTAAAATAATTAATAAAGATCCTTATGTCACTGTTACATATTATATAAATTATATGAAGTTTAAGCTTGAAAAATATTTCCGTGCTAGATATTGCAGTCCCTTTTATTGTATCTCAATTCCCATAACAACAAAGATAAGATATATAAGAGAGTATCTTTACAGGATATGTCTCATTCCAGAGCAGAACCCAACCAGGGTTTTTGGCATGCTTTTTTTTCTGCCAAAATCAGGCACAACTATTAATGTTTTCTGTATTTCTTAAGTATTTATTTTTCATACAGTCCTTTTCCCAAGGAAAGAACTATTAAGCCAAATACTGTTGAAAAATGCATAGCTCTCAACAACACTAGGCATCACTTCTCTAAACAGCATGCTTCTATAACTTTGCTTCTCTATATTTAAAAATACGCTGAGTATTCTGTCTAACTGGATGCACAATATATAAAAATGCCCAATATAGCAAGGTCTGCTTATCACATCAATGAAAATTTGGGGACATTGGAGAATTCATTGTATCAAGAATACTTGTAAGAAAAACTCACATTTTTGAATATTTTTAATGGCTTAAATGTGAAAAAACCATAGTCCTTACATTTGGTGGCAGTATTTGCCAAGCATATTCAAAGTTCTTCTAGTATGTGAAAAAACCATCCTTAACTCTTTATTCAGCACTCACAGTTTAAAATTCACTCTTGCTCTGCCCAATAAAGCTGTGTTTTATACCACTAAACTAAAAAAGAGTAAAATGCAGATGGTTTTGTGGACAGTTAAGCACCAACAATATTAACCACAATTACTTTGAGTTCTGTTAGATTGCTTTAAAAGTGGTACATTGCAAAACTCTGGCTAAAGAGAAACACTTTCTTGAAAGGTCACAAATCCCAATATTACACCATTCCTTCTCTTGTTTCTTCTACAGAGCAGCATCAAACTCAGCTTGTCTTTCACTTCCCTGGGGGTCTCCTTCCTGTCCCTGTTCTCCCCAGACACCAAAAGCAAAAGGCTGTCCTTCTAAGAGGTGTTTCACTATAGGCTTTACTATTTTCAGGAGCATCTGCGTTTTCCATTTCTTTTCTTTCCGCAAACTATTTCAGAACTTTACAGTAAACAGGAAACAAATATCAGCACATTCTTGACCTTTGCCCATGTCAGATATGCATATACACATTAGAATAATAGCCATATATAGGTAAATGTTTGTATGTAAATTGTAACAATTTTTCAATCTAGAGCAATAAGAAGTTGCTAGAAAAATAATTTGTGAACGGCTATAATAAAACCAGGATTTGGCAAACTCACATAAAATAATTTAAACTAGAGCTTGGAGAGATTTAATTTATTCATACTCACAAAATACAAATTTAAATATGTCTCAGTTTCTGCAAGTCCACTGGGAAAAGCTGAGTGAGAACTCTTCCAAATTCAAGCTCACAGCTTTCCCATTCCTATGTGATGAAACATATTTATAGATTCACATAAATTATGTGAAAAATTACAGTATAATATACGATAAATTGATGAAGTCCCTATTAAAGAAGCAAGAACTGGAAAGGTCAAAAGTCATAGCATTTTAGTTTTACCAACAGATACACAAATATGTAAGCATTCACCCTAACAGAAACAAATATGCTTTTGAGTCTAAAACATATTAGTAAAGCTATTGCAGAGCAATAGCATTAATTTTTTTCACCACAGAGTTCTTTTTAAACAAATGACCTCTTTAGCAATACAATTCAACTACAGCACTATAATCCCAGAATATATTGTAATAGTTTGCTATTTAATTGCAAAAGAAAACTGTGGCACTTTCACAACTTAAACAGAACACTGCCACTTCGGGTAACTGCACATATTTAGTCCAAATCTAAAAAAGAAAATAGAAATTGCAACACAAGCCAAAGAGGAGCTGCAACAACCAATGTGCTGGTGAACAATCTCTCTGTCTCTTACCTTATACAAATGTTGAGAACCTGTGAAAGTTGTTAATGATGATCATTCCTGCTTCTCAATAAGTCAGGCCCTGGAGAACAGCTGCATTACCTTAAGAAAAGCTTCATCAACATCATCTTCATCCAACGTACTGTACAACACCCACTCAACATCAAACTCCATTTTTATTTTCACCTGACTTAAACCTAATTCTTTTCCTTCTACATTGAGGATATGGACTTTTGGATACATTTGTTAGAAGCTGTAACACTTCAAAACAAGGCAAGTAAGGAACTAGGCATTTCTGACTAGGGGTCACTCTAGCATTGCTTCTTGAGTCTTGCTTCCCATGGAAAGCAGCTCTGATGGACTATTGTCAAACCTGTGAAGGGCTGTCTGCACCCTCTTTCTAATGGCACCTTCAGGTGGCAGCAAGCACCTAAGGCAAGAGGCAGATGTAGGAGCTGTCATGAAAAATCCAAAATCAATCAATCCAAACTGAAATACACCCAAAACTCTCTATATGGAAGCTGGGGAAGGGAGAAGGGAGAGACAGGGATAGGACAGGTTAAGGGTAAAAGGAATACAGAAGATCCTTCTGTTGAATCACGGGTTTCAGAGTAGACCCCTGTGCTAAACTGACTTCGGCCTTGACCAACAGCTTATGTCTAAAGGCTGAACAGCACTTCACTTAAATATAACAGCATTTAATTGAGGTGTTAAATAATTTAGCAAACTATTCATATTAAATTTGCTATAGCAAAGTAACTCACAGGCCTAAATTACAAATCTATAGTACTTAAGAATCTAGGACCACAACATTCCTAGTAATTTGCTATAGCATATTCACACTTGTGCACACAGACGAAGAGTCTGTACATGGTACCTGTGAAAAATTACCATTGAATTCAGTGAAGTACTCTTTTCAGATGTCTTTGTATCTTCTCAACAGGCACACAGTTGAGCCTTGAGGAGTTGGGGTATCAGTCCAGGATCCATTTTCATCGTTCAGCGATCCTCCAAGCAGAGCAAACTTGAGAGTTCCTTGGCTCTGAGAGCTGTCCCACGCAGAGGGAGGTTGCTGGTCACAGCTGCTGCAGTTCAGGAGGGCTCAGAGGGGCTCACTTTGGGCTGTTGTTTTAAGGATTGCAAGAGAGGTGCCTTTAGTCATAGTAATCTTCCACCCTGGCCCCAAATCAGGTCTTTGAGAATTTGATAATGAAAATATTATCCCACTTGGGTTGTTATTCAGGCAAGAAGAAAAAGTTTCCAAGGCTGTTTGTTAACATCCAGGTACTCATTAGATAGCACTAGTTCCTGGGAGCAGACAATGTTTCTGATAAGCTCCAGAGGGGGTTAGCCAAGGAGCACTTCATCAAGGCCAAGGCCTAATGAGAATGTCTCAGATGGTAGTGTGGCCATCTGAGGTAGGTGGGGAGGAAACACACCATCACAGGAGCTAACCCAGTCATTCAAAAAACTTGAGAAGCCAGGACTTACATTACAACATAGGGGCTATGTTTGGCCTCAAGGAAGGCAAATTCTAAGGAAAGAGCTGACAAATCTGGTGCCAGACTAGGCACTCCCTCAGGAATGGGATTGTGGTTTAAGCCAGCAGAAAGAAGCACAAATGCAGCAACTAACAAGCAGCAAGTTGAGCAGCCCACAGTAACACTTTTTTTGATAAGGACAGAAAAATATTACCACCTAAAAGTATGGGTAAAGTGGTGCTCAACAACACACACAGCTTTGACAAACAACTTTAAAGGAGACTCAGAACAAGTATAATGTAAAATTCTTTATAGACAAACCCCCCTTAATCACCATTTCTTTCAGAATGCAGTCCTTTCTCCAGGCCGGCCATCTGAATCCAAAAGACAAACTCAGGACCATCTTCTCTAGGCCTCTAGGGAAATGGTTTTTCTCTCACCTCTGAGGCTACTGTGACTCTTAATCACAGAAAAGTAGTATTTACCAAATCACATCCAAGTACCTGCAGATATCATAGACTGATGTCTTGAGAGTCTAAAGTTACACCCTTAAGCTTTAAACCACCATTGTGAACAACTGGTTGTCAGAGACACTTATTTAGTATAACCCATTTACCTGTGTGTTATGGAAAGCAGCACTACTTAATGTAAAAGCCACAGGATATTTCTATATTTAATTATTGTTTTCTAAACCATCTATGAGTGCACTTATGCAAATAACACTCCTTGTATAACCTAATGTCTCAATTCCACAAAATACAGAGGCTTGTGTTAACAACAGAAACCTGTAAGCTGAGTGAGAATCCAGAGGTGGGCAGGCTCTCACTGTGAGATGAGAACACTCAATTTGCAGTAAACATTTTGAAAGATCAGTTTTCTTGGTTATGAAAACTTTCTAGCTTTGTTATTATCTCTTCTCCAAAGGAAAAAAAAGTGACTATCAACTCAGGCAAAATGTTTTAGTGAAGTCTAAACATATTATTGTGGTTTTGGAAAAATGAATAGATTTAAAGGAAGAAATCCATTGCAAAGGTACATTATGATATCAGTTTTACTTAGCAAATACAATATTGGCACTAATTTTAATTGGAAGAAAAGATGAGTATTGTCTCTGAAAAATCAAGCTGCTCTCAAACATGACAGATTTATTTTTATACACATAAGTTAAAACAGAACACAAAGTAACTTTTCATGAAGTACAATAAAGCTATAAACATGTCAAAACCACCAAAATTAAGACTACTGCTATACTTGAAACTCAGCATCTGTTTTGCAGTCTACAAATAGAACTTCATGAATTAAAATTTAAAATTTCCAGCTATGCTTGACTGGTGTATACCTGTTTGATTCAAATGGTGTTTCTCTCATTTCCTTCTCCTTTCTTTTGAGAAACACCTATTTCCTATGTCTAAAGTTTCCTGGAAGTCACAGTCAATTTCAATGTCCTGCGCCTGCTACACTCGTGCCTTAGGAGTATCTTAGTTTACTAAGACAGGATGCTCGGACTTTAGCTTGTTTGTGAAAGCAAAAGATCTCTTTCACACTGAGGTACTCCTAAGGTTTACCACAACCTATAAGGATGTCATACTAACAGGAAAATATTTTTTTTCTCCTCCGAGAATAATAGAAAACAAGAACAATTATACTTAGGGCCTGATTTTATTCTGGTACAAAAGAGAAAATCTATTAAGAGAGAGAATACCTTTGTCACCTTTATTTTTGTGGCTGATTTATTTATCTAGGCTACATATATTATTTATGTGGACAACACTGAAAAAAATCCCATGAATTTTAATACAATTATAAAATATCTACCTTCCCCCTCCCCAGGTGTTTAGTGAAAAAATTAAAAATATAAAGGATTAGCTTTACCAAAACTATCATCTTTTAGTAGAACAATAATACAGTTCAGACTTTTTCCAATTGAAGAAAAATAACCTCTTGAAGAATTGGAATATATTAAAATATACAGCTACTAAATTTAGCAACAAACTTAAAAAAACCCCTGAATCTACCAGTGCTTGGAACTGCTACAAAACAGTACTTAAACCAAACAAGCTAGGCATGATCCTATTATCTTTGTAAATTAGCTGTCAGTCTGTCTTTACCAAAAGCTGTAAAAAGTAATTTGATTGCACAACTGCTATTGAGTTAAGGTGTGTCAGCAGTTAAAAAAAAATAAAATGCATGAGTCATCATTCCCATTTGTGTAAATCAATATATATTTGATAAGTAGTCATGTATCTAATATTTTGGAGATTATTTTGAACTGATGGAATAGTCTGCTGCTTAGGTTCAACAATAAATGCCAGACTCAATGTCCTTTAGCAAAAAGTTGAATTTAAATTTGGCTCTGGACAAAAAGACCTCTGGAGATTCATTCAACTGGAATTATTCTATTATTTAAATTATGTTCTTTGTATTTCCTCTTTAAGTCAGTTTGAAGATGATTAATTGAAAGATTTCTTATGAAATCAGTTTTGATTCAGTAAGGCTATCTATTTGAAATGTAACAGGTTGAAAAACAAAACAAACGTTGAGACCTTTTCAGTTTTTTAATGGACATTATGTTAAATATTTTGGACCATTAGTAAATTTTAAAGTTTTAAACAGATACAATCAAATATGTAATATTTCACCTTAGCACTGAGACAATACAATACAGAACAAGAAAAAGCCTATGTGAGAAATACACACTGAGACCAATTTCAGATACACTAATGCATATTCCAATGCAATCTGCATTATATAAATTTCTCATAGACCTAGATGCTTGGAGAAAAACACTCTTTCCATCTGACATGTACATGAAGCACTTTGATGGACATGAACTCAGTGTAGGGCTTCCTACATTAGACTAGTAAAACGTCTAATTACAAAGTTTAAAATTTCTAGCCTGAAACTTACTGATGCAGCAAAAAAAATACTGAATTTACAATCACATCTAGACTTCTTTATGGATTAAAAATAAAACCAGCCAAAATGTACTAAATTTTATGCAATTTAGTAAAAAAAAAAAAAAAAAAAAACCAAAAAATCCCCAACAAACCAAAACCAATAACTAAACAACAATAAAGCTTGAAAAATCACTTCTCTGACTAGATAGACTGAAATGTATGGAGCATTTTACTAAATATGGTTTTGTTTATTAGAAATCAAGAAATAAAATTAAGCACTCTATAGGTTCTCATGGTTTTATGAAAAATGCAAAGCATATTTCACCAAGACTGAAAAATTTTTCCTCAGATCACAGGATGATGAAGTTTGGAAAGACCTCAGGAGACCTCTACTCCAACCTTGTGCTCAACACATACTTAAAAATACATAAAGTAGAGCACATTGCAGCAAACCTACCTGCAAGGATATTGGCACTATTCAAAACTCAATTGCAGAAATATGTCCTAAGAGGAACAGGTCTTCAGCTTAGAGCGTGTTCTGCAGCTGCAGATGTACACCAAAAACTGCAATAGTTCTTCTAACACCACTCACAATACTTAAGGTGGGAAGTCACTCTACAGGGGAAGAGGGCAGGGGAGAAAAAAAATAGGAACCCTGGAGAGTTTAAATACAACTCTATGTGCTTGTCACTAAAATTTCAAAAGAAAGGAAGTCAGTCCAGCTAAAATTGAAAATAACACATATTTACACATGACTTAGGCAATTGTAAAGGAAGGGCAAGAGTCCTAAAGTATCGCAAAAGTATCTTATATAGTCCCCCATATGAAGTTTAATTCTGACAGTGTTGCTGCAATTGAACTAGACTTCATTCCAATTCCTAAGTGCAATACTGAGGCTTGCCAGCATACTTTTCTATTTCACAAAAAAATCTCCATAATACATTATGTAAATACAGATATTTTAATGTTTCATTTTGAAAAGTTGTGTGCATATCAGAGGAGAAAATGAGATTTTTCAAATAGAGAGTTTATTCACATCAGCAACTGCTCTTTTTACAGGATTTCCCACTGTGTTTATATTGCACACTTCTCTTAAGTAGACCAGTTATCTGAGCCCATTTTTTTAAAAATAAACTACTCACTAGAGAAAAAGTAAAGAGATGAAAGTGCCAGTATCATAAACACTTAGTCTGAAAAATGGGAAACTGATTTACAGTTCTTTTTTCCAACACTTAAAAAACAACAGAGCAAAATATCCTTCAAACAGAAGTGTAGTTCAAAGAATTCCAAATAATTTATTTCTAGGCAATTAATATTTTTCTCAAACATGTAGCATTTTAGAAATTTGCTATCATCGGGGAATTTAAATATTCTGGATAGAAGCGTTTAATTAAATTTTCACATTAAAAAGCCCTTAAATTTTTACTGTCTCTTAATGTTTTCTTGAGTTGTATTTTGCATTATAGACACACCAGGTGGGCATTTTCAGTCCACTTTAGTAGAGAAAAAAAAATAAAATGGGAATGGAATGATCTTGTCTTTCAGAAATATCATTTTGTTTGAAAGACCATTTTTATGATGATACTTTGATTTTATTCTGAATATAAACTGTTTCAATATTTCTATTATTTCAGTGTCCTGGAGACAGATATAAATGTGAAGGCAAGCTCAAGATAAGGAGCTACCTCATCTGGTGTGGCTTCTAAAAGTGATTGACTATGAAGAACTGAAAAGAGATGAAATTTGACAGAACATTTTTCTTATTTTCATGAACTAGCAAAGGTTATTCCCACATACTGTTAGAATTATGACTATGTCAAGAACTGAGCAGGAGTTACTTCTCTGAGAAAAACAAACTCCCTGAGCAAACACATTCCCTCCCACCAGAGTGGGTGGCAATTACCTAAGAGGAAAGTTAAGGGTGACTTGATTACACAAGCATGACCTTTCTGTTGGGTACAGCCGAGGAAGCACAGCCACTAGCCTCTTAATGGAAGCTATCCTACTTCTCTCTAGTCAGCCTCAAAGTAGCTTCAAGTAATTGTTTTTAACCTACTCTTCACATCTTTCTAGAAGAGCCTTGGCTGCCTACCTTTCCACGAGGATTAAATGAGCCAGAATCCAAATCACTAGTGGGCTACACCAACCCAGGTGATTTACGGAAATCTCTTATATATGTAACTAACACCACAAGCACCTGAGAAGAGGTTGCCATAAATGCCAACAGCTGTGTAAGTAGGAGGCCTCAGGATGGCTGTTGAAATAGAATCTGGCTCCTAATTCTGAAAACCTGGCAGTTATTTGTCCCAAAGAAGGGCTAACAGGCCAGTTGATGGTCAGATAGAAAACGTTAGGAGAGAATCTAGCAGATTGATCCAGGCAGCCAATTATTTAATACTTATACATAAAAGTCCATTAAAATGGTTCCAAATGCGGTGGTGTTATTGTTGTTGTTGTTGTATTCTCATTGTTTTGGCGAAGTCTTTGTGTCAGAGTTATGTAAGTTTTTCTCCTTATTATTTGCCTCTTGCTGAGGGTTATCTAATGCATGGCAACCTTGTGGCCCCTAGTGCTGCAGGACTTCCAGAACACATTGCATCTGGAGCAGTACTGCCTGCTGAATCTTTTCCACGGGTGTCTGAATCAGGGCTGTCTCACTGTGGTGCTAGAGCACTCTTCATCTTCTAAAGATTGTTAACATGCAGGAAATGAAGCTCTGAGAATTCTGCCAGCATAGAAAAGAAAATATATATGGAAACTTAGCACCGTAAGAAAGAAACTAGTAAATAGCTTGCTATTGTTCTAAAAGAGATGGCAATCTATACAGCAGATGGCAAAAAAATTGGGTGGAAGCAGACACTTTTTAGAGTAATATACCTAAACATTTCCAAGTTTATCTACAGCCCACTAAGGAAAAAAAATGCACATTCAAAACTCAGAGAAGCTATATGGGCTTTTGTTTGGGAAGAGGAATGAAATCTGCCATGTTGGCAGTGTACTGTGATAGATCTCGCTACAGTGCCTCTGAGTGCACTCAGAGTTTATTTTGGTTTAGAGATAGATTTCTGTGTTTTATGCATGAGTTTAATAGCACAATTTTAAATCTTTCTCTTTAATCCTAGGCAAACTTGATTTTATGACTGCACAGCGTTTGCTTCCTACATTGGAAGAGAGATACATTCCCTAAAGGCAGAGATGATTACATATGTAAGCCATTGTCATAAGAAACGGGGTGAAAAGTGTCTGAAAAATAGCAGAAGACAAGCTGTTGTCAGCATTGTCCTAGAGTGACCCTCTCTCTGGAGGGATGATCCTAATTATCATAATTTTTAAAAATGTTCCTTCATTAATAAAGTATGAAAGAATTAAAGCATTTTAATTTATTGAATTATTAAAGGGTATTTCCAGCATCAACAAGCTAGGGCTCAAGTTTTAGAGCCATATATTACACAGAGAATAGCATATGACTTTTTATTATGGTAACAAAATACTTCCCACAGTTTGGATAATTAATGAAACAATTTGACAATACTCTGAAACACCCAGCACACATAAACTAAAGACAAGCTGAAAGATATTAAAAAGCATGATTATTATGATTATTAGAAAAGGTCAGCTTTCTGTTTCCTACATATTCTCAAGCCTACAGGATTTCAAAGCATAGCATTTCCATACTTCAGATGGTCAGAAAGAGTTGAACCTGTAATTGTTACCAATAAACCCACACCAAGAAGTTAGCTGTGACTGTATTGTTTACTGAGACCCAATTCTCTTATTTAACAGCTTTTATTTCCACCACTGTTGTTTCATTTTGCATCTATTTTCCTCTACAACACTGATTTTAAAAACTGGCATCTAAGGGCGGAAGGGAAACAGAAGAAAAGCAGACATGTTTGAAGATTAAAGGGTAGCTAACAAAAAATATTCAAGAAGCAGCATTGGGGAAAAATATGACTGAGTTTAAAAGACGAATCTATAACTGAAAAGAATCTAAAGAAAGGGTCAGGGAATGATTATAGATAAGAACGTGAGGGAAGAGCAGAAATTAATCAGATAAACAATTCTCATAGTCAGGACAATAATAGGATTTGCTATCAGTTTAGGTGTCTCAGCTGACAATTTAATTTCATTACAATTACATATTATTTCATTTTTTAGATTAGAAGTCTGATAAATTTTAATGAATGCTTCTTTTTATATTTCTTTTTATTAGTCCTTTTTACATGCACATGTAATATCAAACACCTAAAATGAATTATTTTGGTGTAATTAAAAATAAAGGCATGATACTCAAAATATCCTTCTTTTCCACCCCTCTACCCTGCCCAACCCCAGTCTTTAGCTACCTGTAGAATAAAAATTATCAACAATCACTGCCTAGTATAGATTTTTGTTCCTCACATGCAGCTGAATACCTCACTCTCCCAACTAAATTGTCTGTTTAGCAGAAACAGTAATTTATAGCTAGAACTCCGTAAGTATTTCCTCATTATCTTTCCTCATATATTGAATAGCAAAGAACAAGAAGATACATAATTCACATTCACCTTAAATCTTTTATTCTACTGCAGGTTTAACATATTTCCATAGTTATTAAAATAGACTATTGTGGAATTTACCTAACTTTTGTAACAGCATAAAAGATCCTTTAACATAAATGCTCTCCAGGGATATTTTTTTCCCAGACCTTTCTGCAGAAAACAGTTGCTTATTTTCTCCAAAGTTAAGCAAATTAATGTCTGAAGTTTTCAACAATTCAGGTAAATGTTAATTTTGTTTTAGAAAAGAAAACTTCTAATTAACTTTTTAATTTAATTTACTTCACATTTATTCTGGGAGTTCTGGAAGTTTGAACTGTTTTAGTACACAAGATTAGAAGGTCTTAAGGAAGGATATGTATCATGTTGAGACGGTAAATGACAAATTATCCTTCTTTTAACAGTACATTTTTCAAATAATTCTCTTTTAGTGTTCAGTGTTGATCTGAAAAAAAAGTTTTAAAATGCTCTGAGTAGTTCTGCTGTCTGATCGGCTGCACTCATAATATGACTCACAATCTAGATACTATTGGGGCATTTGTATTCACCCAAATCATTCACTAGATGACAGTCTTGTCTTATACTAAGTCCTCTCGGTATGCAAGAAAACAGACCACAAATTTTAGTGAAAATACCTAAAGAAAATGCTTTATATTTTCATTAAGTGCTTTGTAGAGAAAAATTGTACTTATAAACGAATATAAAATTAAATTTTAAAAATATTTTAATACAACAACTACTACTGAAAACTGTCTTAGGCATAATAAAACAGTCCAGCAACTGTACATTCATCTGAAGCTGAGGTGTTGTGCTCAGACAAGATAAAGAAATGTAGAGTTTTACTTCATTTTTTTCCATTAAATTATCACACATATTGCTTTGTAGGTTCAAAGTACAGTAACAGATTTTGCAAGACTGAGTTACTATTTTTGTGTGTGCCCTGAAGTAAAAAGCATAGAACAAATTGCAAGTATCTTCTGTCAACCATAAACATTTTTTTCACCTAATTACATCAGAAGACTGAAGTTATGAATCCTGTTACTTTTTTTTTTTCCTCAGCTCTAGCCTGACAGGCCAGGATTCAAAGGATTTGTCCAGTAAGTTACAGGAACTTCTTTAACTGAAGTGTGTACTAAACACCTTTATCAATTCCAAGTTTATCTCTCCAGCCACTTTTCCAATCTCTCTACAGGTTTCTAGACTTGACCTCATGTGAAAATATAGAAGAACAGATCAATCAAATTTTATTTCCTCACATAAAAAAGGATTATGAAAACAGGAACAGCCAATACTGTTTGATGTTCATGTGATATTAGAACACATGATAATATGGTGGCCCTCTAAATAATTTTTTGGTACTATAATTCTTTCTTCATAAGATATGTGTGCAATGCCACTGTTTTCTCAGAGTGGGTGAAGTGTGGGTCATTTACTTAAGAGTTCAACTCAATGCTCCTTGTGTATCACTTCCAACTCAGAATATTCTGTGACTCTGTGAAAGTATTTCAGAAAAGTAATTTACATTTATGCTTCTATGAAGATTGAAGTTCTGATTTGCACTACAGTTTTCAAACAGAAAAAAATATACTTAATTGTCCTGGTTCCAGCCAGGACATAGTGAATTTTTTGCTTGAGGGGTCAGAGCCTGGAGCTGTGTGAGTGTGGCTAGGTTTTTTTTTTTATACCACCTCACATCATTCCAGGAGTAGGGGTAAAGGACACTCACTTCTGAGTAGGGCTTGGCAGGAGGCGGAAGCTGTTTGCTATTGCTCATTGTCACCTAAGTCTGCGGTGAGCATTTTTGCATGTGAATTACCCTCTCTTTTTGTATACTTCTGTTATTAATAATGTTGCTGTTACTGTTTGTTTTCTTATCTCATTACTGTTTGCAGTAAATTTTTCTTACCTCAATGCAGGACCTCTGCCTTTTGCGCTTTCAATCAGAGGAGGGGAAGGGCTCGTGGTGTTTTTTAGTGGTAGTACTAAATTGGGGACTAACATTCCTAAAACATGAAATTACAGTGGAAATATTTTAGTTGACCAAGTTATATCAATTCACAAGAAGTATATTTGAAGCATTTCCCAAGTTATCTACTACCATGTCAATGTTTTCAACTCAAAGAGTATCTTCAGTTTGATGTTGTTTATTTGACAGGAACCCTCTCAGTGGTTCTCCCTCACCCAGGCTCACCTAGATCTACGAATCAGATAAAACATATTCCTGACAAAATAGATGGCTACTAATATTCTCATTTGCAAGACATGCAACCAAAACTTTGACATAAGTCATATCAAGAATCCTACCACAAGGTTCAAGATTAATGAAGTGTTTTATGTGCAGTCATGCATGCAAAAACTCATGTTTATAGTGTGTGAGGACAAAATAGTTTCCAGGAAAGCCAGAGGTAATATACATTTGAATAACAAAAGGAAACAGGTACAGAATTTGTTTGAAACCTAAGTCTAGCTTAATTCATATTATGCAGGTCTGCTTCAAATATATTAGAAGCAGTTCAAATTTACAGAAATTACAACAAATTAGAATAATTATTTTTTTAACACCCTGGTTCTTTGCATTGGTGAAAAGTGAGCCCATGCTTATGTATGAAGGCATGGTATTCCATTGATGGTCAAAAAATTATGCTGACTTTGGTGACAGGAAAGGCTTTTAGATAAGTCTAACCACCACTTTCTTATATTAATTGTTCCAGGATGATTACATGACCCACTTAAAAAAAACCCCTTAAATCAAGGATTGGCTCCAATACTTTAAACTATCTGTGGTTTTCAAAACACAGATTAATATTTGAATTAAAGTAAATTCGTATTATTGGTGATTTCCAGTCAATAAAGCCCCAATTCATATGCCTAATACAGCTTGAAGTGTTATTTTTCCTTCTAAATATTTTAGGCATGTTTTTCTCCATTCTAAGAAGGCCATCCACACTGCTTACTGCATATGCACTTCTTCACATCCATTGTCAACACCTTTGCTGAAAGTCCTCAATCTATTTTTCACCTATTGAAAGCTGATCCTCTTATCCTTCATTACTGGTGGACAATTGCATACTGTCAAAAAAAAAGAAGACAAACCTTCAGCAGAAAGGTATTTGATGCTTGTGTGGGAAAACTGAAAACATTAAACCCAGTAAAAGGAGAGACACAGATGGCAGGAGAAACAGCTGAAAGCATGATTAATTTCTCCTGCTCTCTTGGGTCAATTAGGTGATTGTGAGTGCCAGGTAATGGGCTTTTTTCCTAAGTCTGTGCAGCTTTCAGTCAACCATCTTTCTCCAAACTAGTTACTTATATATGTCAAGGACACATGATTTTAAAGACAGCTCTCAGGTTGATAGTGCAAGCAGCTGTCTCAGTCATTCAGAAACCAGCAAAAATCTTGCTGGTAACTAGGCACTAGAAATGGCCCACTTTAAATCTGCTATTAAAATGAAAGTCTGCAGCACCAAACTGTGAGAAAGAAAAGTTGATATGCATCTACATTTATTTAGAAAAGGAGGACAAAACCAGAAACAGTTTAAAACTATAAAGAAAACAGGCAGAAAAGATAACCCAGGTATCTAATCTTTAGATTTCATTGTCAGCAGCGTTAGCTGTTTGAGACAAAACCACTACTGACACTGATTTTGGGTTTCTATATTAAATTACACTGTTCTATAAAGTGTTGATTGCTTAAGAAATACAGTTTGCTAATTACACTTCTCCCACACTGGTGCACACTTAAGCAGCAGGAGAGAGGGCATCCAACCAGCCACGGAAAATCATAGCCATGTTCACAATTAAAATATACACCAGTAATTTATTGTATCTACAAACATGATACATCATGGCTTATAAGGACAGTTGTAGTCAATGCTGTGAAGTTTAAATATTACATAATGATGAATACCATAAGACAGATGGAAAAGGACTTTTACAAGAGCTTGTAGTGACAGGACAAGGACAAATGGCTTCACATGGAAAGAGAATAGGTTTAGATGAGATATGAGGAAGAAATTCTTTATTGTGAAGGTGGTGAGGCACTGGAACAGGTTGCCCAGAGAAGTTCCCAATACCCCACCGCTGGAAGTGTTTAAGACCCAGTTGGATGGAGTGCTGAGTAACCTGGCCTAGTAAAAGCCCCTGTTCATGGCAGGGGACTTGGAACTAGATGGCCTTTAAGGTTCTTTTACAACCCAGACCATTTTATGATTCTATGACAAAATTTCTGCCAATACATTTCCTACTGGATTATGTTTTTCTGAGAATTCAAACACAATTTACAAATACATCGGCGTTCATCCCTTAGTTATGTTCATATTAAAACTAAAAATTTTTACATACGTGATTCCCTGAGTAGCTCTTCAGGCACTAAAAAACTGTCCCAGGATTATTAAATTAAGGTTAACAATTCACAAGGTTTACAATTTTATCTCAGCTGAGTTTCTGTATTTTAAAAGAAGTTGAGTAATGATAAGGAATTGAATCCCTAATGCTCAAGTTCTACAAGAGCATAGCATAGGTAACTCTGTATGCACTCAGTACCACACATTTCATTTCCATGTGTGCATAGTCAACTAAGGGATGCAAGAAGGAAAAAAGCAAGTATAGTACTTTTCTGGAGTGGTATAGTGACCACTAATTATGCCAACCTTGAAGTTAGCTACACTTTAAGAATTGTAATGAGAAATTTAGTTTGTGAATTCTTAGGCAGCTCTGAAATAGTAAAAAGTGGACGGAGCTGTCAGTTGCATCAGGGGCATGTTCTGCTCTTTTCACGTGATCTTTGCGTCCAGTGTGTACAACTTTGTCCCACTACCTTATTCTAGCTCTGGAGGAGACAAGGGGAAGCAGGACATTACAGAGCAAGATACAGCTTACTAACCTTACAGAGAGGAGGAGATCACAGCATCAGGCAACTGCAGTCCTCTCCCTTTTGCACTCCACTTCACAGCTTCCCAGAGGAGTTTTGCTGAATTCAGACCCAGGTGTATTAAGTGTGTCTGGGTCTTATCACAATCTGCATCCAAATGCCATAGTTGAATTGTTGTTTAAAGTGGTGCATCACAACAAAACAACAAAATAAGAAGAATTAAATCATCTTCTACCAGAAATCCTAAGCCCAGTAAGAAGTTAAATTCATGATTGGTGATCAGAAGTACTTTTCTTTATTATGTTCATATAAGGTTTAATGAAAAATGTGAACTTTGTACTGTGAGGAACTGCAACTATCAAGCACCAGTACTCTGAAGAAGCAGGACTAGTTAAGCCACCTCACAAATATTTCTGGAAGGAAAGTTGTAGACAACCACTACCGAAGTACATTTTTACTGTCTCTCATGTTGTGGCTCTTCCCAAGCAAAGTTATATGATAAACATTTTCTTCTTAAAAAGACTAGGAATTAAATGGTCTGAAAAAACAATGAGGTAGCTACAGGGCTTTTCCACTAATATGTTGTTCTTGAAAGGCCATTTGAGACCTTCCTATATTTTTCTGAGATGCCAGCAGGTGTCTGATCACACTGAAATAACTTATTTAGCTGTTTGCATAAGATGACTGCCCAGAAGCACTTTGTGCCAGTGTTTGGGATGATGCTGTGAAACAATAGGTGTCCATGATACAGCTTGCTAAATTGATTTAAATTAGTCACCATGTCGTTGTGACACTAAACTGAAGGCAAAACTTCTCAAAGTCACACACATGCAAAATCCTGTGGAATCAGCAAATAATCACTCATGATGTTAAAAATCGCCAAGTAATTTTGGTGGTCTGAGCTCATCATCAGTTAAAAACTTGAAAGAAAGATCACAAAGCTTTCAGTCAAGTCACATCAGTACCTAGGAAATATTAACAAGTCTTCTTACCTCCTAGCACTACAGTCAGTGTGTGCCTTGACTGCATGAATGTTGAAAACTCATTTTAGGCTGATGGAGCCTACAACATGTCCTGAGAACTCCATTCCACACAGACAGGGAGGGTGCACTAGGCAGGCAGCAACCCGGGCTGGACATCACAACAGAAATTGGTCTTTCTTGTGCCAGGGGAATGCATGGAATCCCCTACTCCAGCCACACCTCTCAGCACACAATCGAAGGGAAGTTGTCTCATTGGATTAAAAGTGTGTGACTTACAAAGATGTCCAGCATGCATTTATCGATCACTTTAATGAAAGACAGCTATGTTCCTGCTAACCATGCTATTACAGTTTTTTCCTGCACGGTTTGTTGATTTTATGTAAAAGAAAATTTGTAATATGCAAAGTAAAATAATAAAAAATATAATAGCAGAGCTAAGTAAACCATAAAATGACAGACTTAGTATTCTTTAGCATCTGGATATATTACTTGCAACATAATATTATCTTGCAACCTACAAATTCTCAGTTTTCTTATCTATCATCAAAGTATCTACACCTTTATTACAGTAAAGGATATGCCTTAGTTTTCATTTTAACAGAACACTTTACTGTTATTTGTAGAAGGTCATAGAAATGGGAAAAAACACACCATAACAAAACCTTTTGAAAAACTGATTTTTCCAAGGGTATTTCAAAAATAATCCTCAAGTGTATATACATAAAAATTAACAGAAACACAAAGATCACCATTTGATCACATTCCCAAATGGTCATTGTTCTTTTCACCTCTTTTGCAAGAAAAGAAGTTCTGTAGGATTGTCCTTTCCTGTTTTCCCTTGCAGTATTTTATTTATTAGTAAAAATGAAAAAAAATAAACATGAAAAAAGTTTTTTTAGGAAATCCAGGAGAGTATCTTGAGTGGCATTAATATCTTTCATTTCAAAAAAACAATTTAAGGATAGATAATCTATCCCAACACCACCAGTTGAACAACATCAGGACTTTCTCTTCAGTCTTGAAAAACAGTAACTTCCTGTTATCTTCATTCTGAGATGATCGATAAAGTAATGAAAGCCATTCGAAATCCTATTTCACTGAAGTACAGACATTTCAGCAAATGCATTAGATTACCACCTCCAAAAATAAAATCTTTACTGAAAGCATATTTCAATAGAGTAATGTTTGTCCAGCGAATTGCAAAATCATTGCAATAGATTCTATTAATACTTTCAGCTCTTTGGAAAAACAAAGAGACATTTCAGGCTTGAGAATTTTGAATGACACAAGTCTCTTGATTAGGGAATACTATTTTTATACAGAGGAACTTGTAGATTTTTAAAAAGCAAAGAATATGATACTCTTTTGGTTGGGATATGTAAACTCAGTTCCAGCACTGGTTTACCACTGGATATTTTGATAAGTCACTTGCAAGGCTAAACTGTAATTATGTAACCATGGTACCATTGTTGATGCAGAATTTATGTAAATATAAAACACTGGTTTGTGAAGCCAATAAGAATTTGTCTCCTGATGTACCAGTTATTCTGTTAGGAAACATCTGAAAAAATATATTTAAAATAAGAAAAAAAAATGTTTATTTAACGCAATGAATATTTAGAACTCTTATTTTTTTTCCCAGAAAGTAGCTTGCCAGATTTTCAACAACATAAACCTATGAATTTTAAATGCCTGTAATGAGAACTAGCTAAATCACAAGTGCTTAGTTTTCCATATTTGAATCTGAAACTGATCTGACCAATCGAATGTTTTGCAACCTGCTTGAAGAAAAAATAGAAATAAATATGGGAAAGGAAAAAAGAAAGGGAACTCAATTTTCTCTTAAGTGTCTTGCAATTGGATGGACCTCACTACCAGACTCATGGCAAGCAAGACCTGGACCTGCAGAAAATACACTCAGCCAAAATTACATTATTTTGGAATGCTAGAAAAGCAAGCAACAGCCACCAACAACCATGAAAAGCAAAACCAGAAACAATAAACCCTGTTTGAGGTCAGCATTAGGAGGAAAAACCTCTATGTATGTTTTTTGGGTTTTTTCTCTATGTACAGAAGCATCAAGTAAATATTTCTACTTAGCTGTTCCAACTGAAAATATTCCACCTTCAGTTAAAGTCAAGAGAAATTTAAACACTTAAGAATTAACCCACTATAGTTAGTCATTAACTCATTTACTTGTTAGCAAACCTGACTAAAAATATCAGTGAGAGTTATTGGAATTTGGATTATGTTTCGAAATTGCTAAAAGATTTGTTATAACTGGAACAAGTAACTTCTAATTTGCTATGTGGAGCTGCTCTTGTAACTTTTAGTACCCACAATCCAAGTGAAATTTCAACTATAATAATATATGGTGGAAAGACAAATAAATAATTAAAACAATTCACCAGCAATTGTTTAAAAAAGATAAATGGGGAGATCATAACTATACAACTCACATCTGAGTATTTTCTTCACTTCAGAGAACATGGGTGATCGAGACTTTTTGGCCTCTATTCCTGTCATCACTGACATGAGTCACTTAACCCCGAGATGAGCTCATTTGGTTAGAACAGAGTGCTAATGATGCCAAGGTTGTGGCCTTGATCCCTATATGATCTGTTCACTTAAGAGCTGGACTTAATGATCCTTGTGTGTGCCTTCCAACTCAGAATGTTCTGTGAGTCTGTGAGTCAGAAGAAAATAACAGCAAGTCCTGTCTTGAAGATCACTGTCAATCAACAAAAAAGCCTGCAGAGGACAAAGGGAATAATTCAACCAAATATGTGGTCAGAGTTTTCTTCTGTCATATGTGCATTCAACAGACATAGATCTGCTGCTTTGAAATAGGCCATTACTCCTTAGATCTGGTTGGATATGATTCCACATTCTGTCTGGAAAATACCAAAGAATGCCTTATTCTTATTCCATATTTCTCCTTACTACACATACCATGGACAACCTACCCCATTGTGATAGGTATAACACAGACAGCACAGTAAAAGAAATCTGCTGAATTATTTATTTGGTGCATGATATGCATAAACTATTCTCTGTTTTGGGTACATTCTATAGAAGGTAAAGATAGGATATCTGCCTTATATAGAGTTGAATATTGACAGACTTTGTACTGGGGTCTCGATAGCACAAGAAGTATTCTCTTTTAAAATTAGATCCAGCATTCATACTAAAATATTTCTTTATAAAAGATACATATTTATACACAACCAAATATCTGGCTTGTGTTTCAATGTTGAAAATACTACAAAGAAGGACTTCTATCTGTGAAACCACAATTTTTGATTCACAAGGAATAAAAAGGTAGAACTTCATTGTGAAATGCTCCAAACAATTAACCTGTGAATTGTTCCAAGGCTTTTTATGCTGTTTCCCCTTAAGTGCTAAAAGGTTCTTTTCCTTTGTAAATGTGATTTCAGAGAGGAACAATGTACATGAATTAACATAAAAAACAGGTTGTTCAATGTTCATGGTTCTCCTAAAATCCGCTCTTTAAATCTGGTGCTGAATATACCCTTTAATATCAGATTTGACATCAACTGGATGTTTAAGATTCATTTCACAAACACTATCTAGGATCTAAGCAATGTATCATACAAGACCTGGCATCCTAACAAGGTCTCATCTTGAAAATACGTATGATGGAAGGTACTGAATAGTTCTCCTTTGGAAAGGTTCTGATCATGGCATTTTTAAGTATTATTGGGCCTGACCTATCAAGTGGATTTTAAAGGAAATATTTCTGTTTGTTCCTTGATTGTGTTAAATTTTACGAGGATTCTTGGCCTAACCTAAGGCCAAGCACAGCTGCACAAAAGCTTGTGCCAACAAAAGTGATGACACAGAAATGGGACTAAACTAATAAGTGCTTCTTTTAGCTGCAGTACATACTCAGGCTGTTAAGAGGCTTTCTAGCAGCCTGGCCAAACTAACACTCACCCTTCTGAAGTCTGAAATAGGCTAAAAACATCCATTTTCTTAGACAGTAGTTCCATTATCTCCAAAAAATAAGAGAGAACTGAAGAGGTATCAGGACAGTAAATGGCTGTCACAGCTTCTTGCCTGCTCCACAGGTTGCTGGTCTAGATAGCAAGCTAGAGAGAAGGTAGACAGAAGGGAGTAGAGGAGCACTCCAGCTACTCCGCTACCCCAGGGGGAGATGCAGCGGTCTTCCAGGAACACACTGCTAAGTGTGCAACTGCAGTGAAGTGCAAAGACAAATTTAGAGTAAACTGTTTGAAATATACATAAGTTTCAAGTTTTTATTCAAGGGCTGCTGTAGTCTGAAAGTAAGGGCAGATGGATGGTTATTAGTGTGCAAAAGGAAAGATACCTCGCTGTATTTTACTACAGTTATTGTGAATAAGTATTTAGTATGCCTATAGTTTTCAAGAGTATCCTTTAATTTGGATAGTGACTGAGGTGCTAATGAAGACAAAGCTTTTAAGTAAATGTTTTGGATTAGAGAAGAATAACTCTAAGGTTATTAGCAATTTCTAATAAACAAGACTTGATTAATTAGGAAAAGAAAACACAAAACTGAATGTAGAATAGCTCATATGAAGGCATGAATCATAGCTACAGTGTTAGCAAAAGACCCTATTAGCAAAAACGGTCTGAAATAGGAAAAGCTAAACACACTACCAGAAAAACATACTACCATAATGATGTTACATACATGTACTGTTGTGGAAGTATTGACTAAAATGAAATCTTGTATATATGCCTTGCAAGCTGCTGTATAGAGTCCAAAAAATTTCACCAGCCTTATGCCATATGCAAATTCAATGTACAATGTGGTTTAGGATATTCCTCATAAGTGAAAACGCTCTGGAATTCTAAGGGATTCAGTCTCCTCTATCAGTTCAGTGATAAACTAGAACAATTATAATTGCGTCTCTGAGATAAGAGAGTCAGGACTTTTATATTCTTATGTAAGTATTAGGTTATCTTTGAAAAAACATGAATGTTCTGATGGGCATTTCTGTTGGAACAGAAAGCTTATTTGAAAAAAACCCCAGTGAGTTTCGAGCATAGCATAATGCAAGCACCACTGCCACAGTATTTCCACTGAACTGTGATGACGCAAAGTAGGAAACATCCCTTTTTTGTGTCATGCTGGCTTACCATTCAGCAGGTGGAAAACGAGCTACTTCATCCAAAAAATCCAGCCAAATACTGATTTGCATGATTACAGTGAATTGTCTCATTAAAGCATCAGTGCCTGGATTATCAAGTCTCTTTTTCTCTTTTTTTTTTTTTTTATTTTTAGCAGAAAATATATGCAACTGGAATTATTAAAAGTCTAAAGAATCCAGTTTGGAACAGCTGATGGAAACTATTTTCTTTGACAGAAGCACAGTTGAAAAATACACTTTATCCAACAATTTTTTTTTTAAAGTTCAGAATGCAGAGACAACAAGACTTTCAAAAGACCTCAGGGTGAAAGGACTGATCAAAAGAACTCTCTCAATAAAAGCCAATATCAAATTTGTTCTGTCTAGTGTTAGAGTTCAAATGTGAGTCACAAAGATATACTCATTTTAAGACAATTGGGTTAAAAATATTGAGACAATATAAATATGCTTTAAGCTAACAATCACCTCAGAAAAACAATAAAAATAGCAAAAAAACCCCAGATGCATCCATATTTCTGCTGCTTCAAGCAATTTTATAGTAAAATCTATAGTGTGTTGTATCAACACTTTCCAGAGCTATAATTTCAATCAGAAGAAAGAATATCACTGATTCTCTCACTCTTAAATTGCCTTCCATGGCTGTCTTGACTTAAAGATGGAGTTATCTCCACTACTATGAATCCCTGACTGCCCTTTAAGTGAAAATGATTTTATTGTGTGACAGAGATGTTTATTAATGCAATAAGTAATTCAAAATCAGACCTTTGTAAAGTAAAATGAAGCCCCTTGTGGATTCCTTTATACTTTAATTTATTCATGTGAGAAACTCCCTCTAAAAAAATTGAAATGTCAGCCAACTTACTTTCTTTGCAAAATATTTTCCTTGCATTAGCTACATGTTGCTTACAACTTAGAACAAACAGATCTAAAAAACATAGAAAAAAATAAAAGAGTATGACTACTTGTATACATTTTCCAAGATACAGAAGAATAAGCATTCAATTTTTTAAAGCAAATCAGGTTAAAACAAGTATCTAGAATATGCATAAATTGCTGTTTTCTCCATTCAACCCAGCAAATATACTTACATCCTTTTCCAAACAGTCTGACCTGTTAATAAAATATCTGATCAAAGCTACAAACACTTACGGTAACATCTTCTGAACACAACAGTGTGAAAGTAATTCTAACCATCTTTTAGCCGATTATGGATATTTACCAAATATAAGAATAAATTTTATTCAGTAAAACCAGATTACCATTGTCAATACCGAGTATTACTCTTCTAGTAAAGAATTTCCATTCATATTGATGTGTTTCTCATCTAAAATTTAAATATGTATTTATCATAAACCACACTTGTTAGAAAAATTTTTTACTCTGAAGGACATATTTCTAGGAGAATGTACAATTTAAAGTTCTTCAAACTTTTAAGGTATTTACTTCTGCATACGTATTGATGTTTCATCTCTTATCTTTTTCCCAGCTACATTCTCGAAGCTTTTTGTAACAATGCAGGTCTGAAGTTTTTTGCACTTCTTGCATCAGTACTTCCTCTGACATCATGAGAAAAACTTTTCTATTGAAAGTCAGCCACAGGAAAAATGCAATTGGGAATTAAATCCTTTCCATGCCAATTCAGCTAGATATTGCTCTGCTAAGTGTTTTCATAATGAAGATCCTGAAGTCTGGACTTGGATAAAGAGAAGAAAGAGAGAGTGTATTTCTCATTACATCAAGGTACTGATGATGTTGATAGTAATACTATCATAACGTTTTTAAGATTTCCTAAATTTCCATGGAAAGAAACCTTGAAATTGAACTTCCCCTTCTTCTAACCATTTGTTCTGAAAATACACTGACTTTGTGTCTATTTTTTCTCTGAATCATTGATGATTGTAGCATTTTTTCCACTATCTCCAACAGAATTGTCATTATTCACATGGCTCCATTCTCCTGCTGTACTGCCTTTCCCCTAACATAATCTCACAGTCCAAAGCAGCACGGCTTCATAGGTTAGAAAATATATGTTGCCCTGAGTTTTGCAGTTCTGATGTTTTCATTCTTCTGTAACTGGTCTCATACATTCTCTGTAAACATATCCATGTTTTTGTAACAGTAGTTTATTATTTACATTCCTTTCTCCTGGGCAGTGAAATTTGATGGATATTTC
Organism: Climacteris rufus; assembly: GCA_013398175.1. Lineage (NCBI taxonomy): Eukaryota > Metazoa > Chordata > Aves > Passeriformes > Climacteridae > Climacteris > Climacteris rufus. The sequence goes on from VZRZ01006927.1 coordinate 2,253,937, forward strand.
TTTTGACCAGTGTGATTGAGGGGCAGCGAGTCGTCCCTCCAATCCACTGTGGTTTCTAAGACACATATAAAAGAAACTCCAGTTCATTTTGGGCCCAGTTGTCTTTGCTCTGTTAGCAGGTGTCCGTGTCCTTCTTTTTGTCTCCTTATTGCGACAAATATATATCATAGGAATGCAGGTATATAAAGAGACATCTAGTACTGCAAGACATACTCTCTTGTATAAAAATGATTATGCAACTTCACTCTGAAACATTAACAGAAATGTTTGTGAAAGTCAGGGAAGGTTTGGGAAGGCAAGGGCAAGGGCGAAGGCAAGGCACGCACGGCACGGCACGGCACGGCAAGGCAAGGCAAGGCAAGGCAAGGCAAGGAAAAAACCCCAATCAAAAATCAATACAACACTCACCCCCAAAACACATATACACCAAAAAAATAAAAAAGTACAACTGGACAGATTTCTCCCTTAGGAATAAGATACAAGACAGATTCAAAGTTTTAGTCACTTTGATGAGTGAACACCACAGAAGGTGTTCAGATAATGAAGTGACAGACCATAACCCAGGAAATTTAAAGTAGAAGGAATTAAAAGGTCTCCCTTTTTCTATCTGGGAATAAGCTTCCCACAGCTCTTTTTTCACTTTGTGAATTATGTTATGATTAAAAATTATTTTATGAACAACACGAGGAGGTGTCAAAGAAATTTTGCTGAACTCAATAGGAATCTTGAAAATATGTATAATAATGGCTGATAATGATTAAACCTGAAATACAGAATAGACTCATAAAACAGTCTGAGTTAGAAATAACCCACGAAGATCAAACTCCAACTTCAGACTGCACACAGAAAAAGTTAAATCATATATCTAAGAGCATCATCCAGACACTTACTGAACACTGACTAGGTGCCATGACCACTTCCTTGGGGAACTTGTTCCAATGCTTCACCACCATCTCAGTGAAGAACTTGTTCCTAACATTGTCTGAAATTTCCCTGCCATGCCCTTGCATCTTATCACCAGACAGCAGAAAGAAATCAGCACAAACCTGTGCCTGCTGCATTATGTTGAAGTTGTAGACAGCGATCAAAATACTGTGACATATTTTTGGGTTTGGTTTTAGTTGATTTGTTTGGTTTTTTGTTTTTTCACAAATTCTACTTATACTCCAAACTGTGGAATGTCGGATTCATGATAACTTGCAGACCACTGCACTGATTTCTAATCTTGCAGTTTAGAGAAATACACGTTGTCCAGTGACTGGCTGAAACTGATATCGTGAAAGACTAAGAAATTGAGAGGAGAGAGATCATATTTGTCACATTTATCAACTATTGAAAAAATAAGACATTGTTAATAATATTGTTAAAAACTTCTAAATGTCTTAGGACTTTTATGTGTGTTTTAAAAGCTTACTAAACAGTTCACTTGGCTTTGGGCATGAACAAGATTGATTGTTTTTATAAAACTGTGACATTCTTTGTTTTTATGTGACAACCAAGAATAATAATTCATTTTTTAATATTCAAGATTATTCCAAACACACAAACACAACTTTAAATCTAGAAGTACACATCATGTATTAGCCAGCATTAATCTTGGGATTCCTTTTCTTAATTTAGAAGGCAGAATATTAATTTTAAAAGAAGAACAGAATTCAAACAGTGAAAAACTTTAAAAATTCTTCAGTGAAAGACATAGATGCCTGAGAAGACTAAAGAGCAGAAGAGAAGCAAATTTTAAAAATGGAAATGATAAAATATGTGTTCCATTTTACTAAGCTTTCAGTGTACTGGATTTAGACTGAGAAATTTTGCACATGCCTTAACTAGAAAAGTTATTATTCATCTGCATTAAAGACTTTTTAATGCAATATTGTTGTTCATTACCTAAAACCAAACAATATATTGCTTTAATCATCAACACCTTTAAAGCAAGAGTTTGGTAGAATTCATTAAATGATCCTACACCACTGCAATAACTAAATATTGAAACCTGGTAAGAAGTGAAACATTCACAAGAAGGAAAAAACATAATTTTGGGGGAGTGGGGGCTATAAAGGTCTGTCAACTTCCATGAAGAGGAGTCTTATCACAAGTCCACATGCCCAGGAGCAGAGCATTATTGTTACATCCTGAAAGTTCTTCTCTTTATGTCTGGATTTAGATTACTTTTTTTAATTTAAATAAAAATATTGGGTGAGACACAAGAAACTTTTAATCTCATCAGGCATACTGATTAAAACAATTAGGCTATTCTGTATTTCATAATCTATAAGAATAATCACTTGTTTTTCACACAAAAAAAAAGTTATTAGCAAGTTTTATTCTTACCCAGATTAAACTGATTTCCCCTTACCAAATCCACTTTCAAACTTCCTCTCTTCTGGCAATTGTACTCCTTTAGATGCAGATTTGGGAGCATATATTAAAATACTTTTAAGACTGGGTTACTGCACATTTGAGTGAGTACCAGTATGAGCAATTTAATTTTAAAGAAAATTCAAGTTTAACCAATTCAGTAATGCAATGTTTTCTGGAATCAATCCAGGTGTTTTGTAGGGAAAAAAGAGAAGTATTCCTATTACTCCTGTATCTGCTGTGTTTAGCATATCAAGTAATAAGAATATTTGCTTAACAGAGAGAATAAGATTTGAAGAGAACACAATATACCATATGAGATTCCTCAAGCACATATTCACATTGGTTTCTTTCATATATAATAGTCCTTACACAGTCCATATTTATCTTTCTAAACTATTAATTACTTTCAATTTTTTATAAAGAATCAAAACACCTTTTATCTTCTCCATTTTATACATGTGTGAGAATATAAAATGATTATTTTCTTAATTAAGAAAAGTACTTCCTAAAAAATCTAATTGCAGATGGAAAGACAAATGTTTGGTAAGGATTTATTCCGGAAATTGTTAAAACCTTTTGTAATGCTTTGGCAGATGGATTACTTCCTTGAGGCACAAATTGCTGTATTAATTACCAAATGTGTTGTATGCAAGAATTTTCCTTTCTTTTTGCTTATATTAATCAGTAAGGAGTCCCAAAAAAATAGAGATTTTTCAGTCTCAAAGGATGATATGTTATCAAAGCTCAAACCATGTGACTGGAGAGTTATTTTTATTCATGCAATGCATTTGCAGTGGTAAAATACCGTGAGGTGGTGGAGTCACCACCCCTGGATGTGTTTAAAAAAAGATTGGACGTGACACTTGGTGCCAAGGTTTAGTGGAGGTGTTAGGGCATGGGTTGGACTTGGTGATCTTGGAGGTCTCTTCCAACCTAGTGATTCTGTGATTCTCTGAAAATAAGTCAAAAAGTGCATTTTTTACACCTGGATAGGTCCATGATCTGAAGTGAGTAGGCATGTATAAAGGCATACTTTTTATGGGACCAAATTTTCAATTTTTTTCTTCTGAAAAAGTATCTTAGATTCTTGGTGATTACACAAGGCATTTGCCACACAAAGATAGACCAACGTACAGATATACAATGAGACTCTCAGTCACAATGAAGACAAGAATGTTGTAAGTCTTATTTCCTTACAAGATTTGCTAAGATTTTGTTTCTGAGTCAACACTATTTTACCCACTAATCTACAAGCAGCTACAAAGAAAGTTAATCCCATCCTAGTCAACCCTAGTATGTTAGGAAATAGTTTTTAATGGAATAATATGACCTTACTCTCACACTTCAGAACTATACAGAGGATATAAGACAAACGACTGAAAAATCACATTTTTTTAAAAAAATTCAACTCAAGCACTCTTCATCATTCTTTTATTGTGGTAATAACATGAACATAACCTATTCATTTTGTGTTCCTTGCTTTGCACCAGACAAGATCTTCAGTTTTCAAGCAGTGACCCTGATTTATCACCTATGTTTGCAGTCTGTACCCTAGGCAAACAGAGAATCCATTCCTTGGGCGAGTTCTACCACAGGAGTCTAAAAACTTCATTCTACACCACTTTCAGCAACACTGAGCACATCAGTTGCACCCTGTGGGTAAGGCCCATAAGCACTAGACTCCTGCATTTAAAGTATGTTGAACCTGCACAGACGCTCTTAAGGAAATCTCCCTTTCTGACCAGCCAAGATCCACTCTGGCACAGTCACTCTCGCACCACCTGAGCTGGGACCAAAGTCCCTTGCCAGGTACACCCCACACTCACACAGTCACACCAGGTTTCCTCACCAGGTCAACCCCAGGTTTCCCATAGCAGAGTCTCAAATGCCTCTATCCCTAAAACAATTTAATCTTGGTGTAATAACAAAATAACAGCTCAAACAGGGTGCCTCAGAGGAGAAACCCCAAACAAAGATCCCCTGGGCTTTTATACCCCCACAGTGTAAGTGCTCCAGATTCTGGGGTTCCCTGGCTCCTGCTGTATCTCTGAGTGTCCAGGCACCTGCCTGGGCCACAGATGCTTGGGTCCTTCGTTGTGCAAAGGGGCAGTAGTTCAGCTCCCACCACGCAGGGCTCAATCCACAGCTGGTACTGCAGCTGCACACTGAGCTACCTGCACTACATGGATCCTCAACAACATCTCCACAGAGTTTGGGAAGGGCCCTTCTCCAGGTGCTGCTAATATAAGTGGACTTACTGCTGTCCTTTGGGAACTGACAGCTAGGTTTGGGCATATTTGGCATGAACCCATGAGAATCTTAGCATAACAACAGAGCAGGAATCCAAAATAATGGGGTAAAGAATGTCCACCTGCAAGCGGGAGGTTGTTTTCTCCTAAAGAGTGTGTCAGTCGTGCCTAGACAATAATGTGTAGTGTAGTAATTTAAAGGCCAATGAGAGAGTAATACAAGTAGCAGTAATGTGTTATAAAAAGGGCTGTAATAAATTAACGAATGGCTTTTTGGCCTTTGGCTTGTGAACGTCGTGTTGTCTGTCTGTACCTGCGACACTATCCTTCCACTGAAAATGAACTGGAGTTAAATTATAGCATATATACTCTGTGTTCCTTCACAGTGAACTTATTCAGCCACTTCTGCTTGCATTTCAGAAAGAAAAGGAAATAAGGATGATCCTTTGAAATAATGAATGGATCGTCATGCTATTAAACTAAACAAAGCCCTGATCTTTTAGACATGATGTGGGTGGTTAACTTAGTCATAATTCCTGAAAATCTGCCATATGTGAATTTCTAACCTAAACTCCTTGAAAATTAGTAAATTGTCTGTGAAGTAATGGTTTCCATTAATGGAATGACTGTCTTAAACACAGAAAAAGCCAATACCACTAATGGGTATTAAGTCATAAAACTGTTTCGCTTTTTGAAAGTCTTTGTGAAAAATTTCTGTAGAAAAAGTAATTTCCTGCAACTTTTCTTCCAGATTTATAGAACAGGAATGTGTATCAATCAATACAACAGACATCTTTTTTTCTTTTAAAGTAAGACGTGCTAGGGTAAAGACATTTGCCGCCTTCTCTCAAGACTGATACCTCAGGAAGTTCTACTTGAATTACTTTCTATTAAAAGAGGAAATAAATGGGATAGTATCATAAGTATTTGTCATAACAATTTTCAGAGTTTAGCAAAGTGAATTCTATGATTTGTGTAAACATTCAGCACACCAGCTCACAGAGATATCACATACTCAGAATGGTGTGGCGTAAACACCTGACTTAAGCCTAATGTACTCATATTATGGCACCAAAGAGAGACAATCGTACCCTGGGGAAAAAAATAAAATATTGCTGAGAGAGTTGAAGAATTGCATTATTTCCTAAGAACATCTGCTGTATATCAATTCACAGCATTCTACTTTCCTGACCCACCAACAAATAAGTGTAAGATATCCATGACTGAAAACTGCAAAAACAAATAGTAAAATGAGACAAAGCTGTGAACAGTACCAGTAGCAAAAGTTGTCTTAAAATCATAATTGGTATTAAACTAAAATAATATTTTACAAAGGCTATATTTAAAAAATACATGCAAACAATGCAAGGATGATAGAAGGAGATTATGATTGCTGCTCTTCCAGACTAGTTATAGTTTTGTATCACTGATAAATTTACTACCTGCAGTTTTACTGTCAAGAACACATTTCCTCTGCTTTAATGCATCACTTAAATTTTACACTTTCAGAAATATTCACAATAAGACATTACATCTGATAGTGAACAAATACGCTCTGGCTTTTATTACATTTGCCACCAATTTTCATTAATTTACCATGGTTACATTTGCTCTTACCCATTTTAATAAAGTTTGCTTGGATACCTCCTTGATATTAATTAGATTGGATATTTCTCAGACCTCAGATATACTTTGTTATCTCAGCTCTGATATACTGGTCCATATAGTAGCATTTGCCTTAATATGAATACATTTAACAGAATCAAAAACCTCCATATATTTCTGTAGTCATTTTTGGATACTGTTCCACTAGCCATTTCCTGCCCACACTCATAAATATTGCTTTACATGCCTATTGAATGTGAGGTAATAGTCAAAGTAAGTAATTAGTAGCACAGTCTGGCCATACAATAACATCTCTACAGGGATATAATACTAAATAAAACGAATCAGTGAATCATAATACCTATTTGGTGGCCTAGATTTTATGCTGTACTTAAGGGTCTACAAAATTTAAAAAAAAAAAGTTATTAAGGTTTTTTACATATTTTAGGCTCTAGTGTTTGCTACCAGATTTCTATTGATCTCTCGCTGAGGATCAGATAATGAAAAACATCCCCAACAGTGACTATCAAGCCCTTTGATGAAGCACATATTGGCCCAGGGCATAATTTGTCTGGAAGGCAGCAGAGCTTATCTTGTTGCCAATTTGTAAAATGCACCAGAAGCTTTGGCACCTATTCAGACCTTTAGTTATGCAAACAGCACAGGGAGTCTGCAGAGTGATGTGGGAAGCTGAGAAAGAAGGTTTGTAAATGGAATTGTCTGCTTGTCTCCCCATCTTTTTCTCAGCAGGAGTTCCTAAGCTGGGACATATGTTATGGAGCTCTGCCAACCATTTGCTAACCCAAGGAGCAAAAGATACAACTTGGACTTGCTTGACTCTCCCTGCTGCTGGGAAAGTAGCCTGGGAACTGACTGGGGATATATCTGCTAGATACAACGGGACTATCTGAGCCAACGTCTGCATTACAGAGCCAGGTCCAAAAGCTGACCAAAACCATATCCATATGATGGCTTGCTAAAGTAACCATTAAAAAGTCCTGTAGGAAGTCTTGGTTCCGTATATATCAGTTTAACAAACAGGCCTTTCTCTCTGGGGACCAAAACTCCTCTGGAGACTACCACATAAACACTTTGGTCTTCCAATTATCTGGTAGATCAAGTATTCAATTAATTCATTAAAGATTAGAATAGGAACATGAAACTCCTAATCCCCTTCCCCAAGTAAATATCCCAATTATTAGGTGTAGTTTTCTTGCTAATTCTTGAATTTACTTGATCTGTGCGTAAAGAAGCAGCTTCCTCATGACAAACAGAAGAATACCCAGACCTGTTCCAAGTATCATTTAACTTAGCATTACTGTTCATTTCTATAAATAGAAGATGTGGAGTCAAAGTCCAGGAAAGTAAGCTTACGTCTCAAATGTGGGTGAGTAATAAGGCAACAGTACAGAGAGTTTTTTGGGGGGATTGCTTTTTAAATCCACCAATTATTTTGGTGCTCAACTAGTAGTTGTCTTCTGGGAATATAGATCACAGGACTACTTGGAGGTTGGCAATCCATTTTTGATTGGTAACTTTTTCTTCTTAATTATTTTGTCAGGTTTGACTAGTTTACCAATTTTGTATGAAGCCATATATTCTCCTCACTTGTAATATCTAATATGTTTCTTTACATATCTATTCTTTATCCTTTTCCTACCCTATCTGTTTTCCTCTTATAAGACCTTTAACTTCTGATATAAGACTTCCTGTTATAAGATTTCAGACTTATTTTGTATTTTCTGAAACAATAGCATCAAAATACTCTTTACTTAAAAGACAGGGACTTAGATAAAATAAATTCTATGAGAACCAGAATTCTTTTTTTCCCAATCCTTCAAACAATCCAAACACACTGTATTGCCCTTTGCATTTAGTAATTACCTCTTTATAGAGTAGAAAAAAATAATTTCTAACACATAAAAAAATGAAAAACAACTTTAAAATTTATCAAAATGCAACAAACAACCCCCTCCTGCCTTTATTACTTCAGGCGTCCCTTGCAGAAAAGGATGTAACCATGCAACTTCCATTTAATTTCCTATTTCCATTCAGGACCATACCATCATCTGTGAAAGCCTTGAACCTGTCAAATGCATATAAATTAGACCTGAATCTTTTTTTTTTTTCCATAGTAAATGCACTGTGTATGTCATTAACCACTGTGCATCATCAACCATACCAGCAATTTGTAACTATTCTCTCGTATGAGGTAAGAAGCATGAGGGTACTTTATATCATTGATGTCAATGACTAACTCAGTTTCCTCCGTAATTCTGTCAGCTATGTCATGTCAGCTTTTGAATAAAGCCTCAGCTATAATTAACTGGCTTCCTAGGGTGAAATCAGAGTTTTAGTCAATATTGCTTAAGTTTAAACAATAGCTCTTGAATTCTGTATAGCACCTGTCACTGTTACGTCTTTGAAATGCTTAACAAAGGTGCTCAGTCTTTTTCAACAGCCATTAAGATGAACAGCCAGCGTAGGTGGCAGCCTGTATTATCATATTCCAGATAATTGCCTTGCTGTATGCAATTTTCCTCCTAGCTGTTTTGCATGCAATTATTATGAAACCATTGCATTCTGATAGCACCCAGATGCTCAAACTGAAATCACAAGCCCTTTTGTTAGGAGACTGTGCAAAATATTCCTAAACTAATATCTGTCCTCAAGAGTTTGGACTCTAAGCACACAAAGCAGACTAATAAACTCATATAAATGGAAAAAATATCCTCACATTGAAGAGAAGGATAATTTCAAATATTACACTTGCTAATAATCATAATGTTCAGCAGCAATTCATTTCAGCTTTGGCTTCTACCTCCTGACCTTACTAATGAGAAAATTTTAATGACAGTTAATGAGAATTTTGCAAATAACTTCAGACAAATTAGGATTTTATCTTATGAATCCAGATCCTGTAGAAATCAGATGTGTGATGATTATGTTTTAAATGCCGACTGTAATTGTCCTAAAGCATTGTTTCATAGACTTTCTATAAAAGTTCACAGTAGCTGGCTATAGTCCTATTTCTTCATTTCTTGTTTTCTTCTTCACATCTTTTTTTCTGTGGTATGGCTTGAGATTAACTCTAAGTCACTTTAAGAATTCTCCTTAAAACCAGAACAGGTTATTGATTATGTCATCAGGCTATATAACATATTGAAAAATCACACCTAATGAATGTAAAAAATTTATATCTGACAATACAATATACTCAGTATTTGTAGGAAAACAACTTTATATTTTATGAGACTGATGGCTCACCCTTGCACAGAAGCAAAGAAAGAAAAAGCAGATCTGCATTAACAACCACTGAAAATTCACTGTAAAAAGAAAAAAAAGACAATTGTTACTCTTTCTTTTTGAAAATTAACCAGAGTATTTGGAAATTGGCACAGTCCCTACTCATTATTGACACCAAAATTACATGAATTTTTACACGGTAATAAAGAATATTATTTTTTCAATCCACTCCATTAGAGACATATATAAAGTCCAGTAAGCATCTAGAAAAAAAACTCTACCTGTTTAGTGTATATATACTTTGAAACTATTTGAGTGTATTTTACACCACAGAACTTGAAAAAGAAAGTTCTTATTAGTGGGTGTGTTGTATATCTAAAACAAAGAAAGAAAAAATTATACCCCAGTGTATTATTATAGAGAGAGTCCATAAATTGCCCTTTGCCAGATCTATTCAATTATCTTTATTTGTAGTACTAAGAAGCACTCCAGGGACAGTTTCCCAAATATAAAATTCAGTGAAAGATAGGAGAAATAAATCAACTATCAAACATGAGATTATTATTTGGAGATCATTATTTGGAGAATATTATTGAATATTATTATTATTGAAAAAAAATTAAAAGTATTTTTACTAAATTAAAGTTACTATTTATTTGTCCATCCACTGACTTAAGTTAAAAAAGCTTCTGGTGATTAATCATGCCAAAAGTACATCTCCATGAATAAATGTTCCTATCCATACTTTTATTCTCATTCACTGAGCATTACTTTTTTTCCACTTTTAGTATGCTGTAGAACCTCAGTAAGGCTTTAACATTTGCATAACTGCCTTCCTGAACAGGGACTCACTTGGCATGATTTATTGACATAGAATCTTTAATAGAAACCACCATGAATTCATACAGCAGAAATGCATGTAAAAGCAATTAAGCACCCATCAAAATGGATCATCATCATATTTTGTGCCCCAAAAGGCTATAGGAAAAAAATTAGAATCTGCTTCCCTGACACAAGCAAGCTGCCATAGCTGTTTTCTGACAAATCATTTTAATAGTCTTTTTTTGTGTTTTAGTTCCAAACGTGTGATAACATCAAGATTCCATATAAATTTACATTAATACCGTTTCTTTGTATTTAAGGTAAACAAACAGAAAAACTCAAATATAAACTTCTTTGTATGCTTCAATAGAAGATCATCAAAGCATTTTATATTAGCAGGTCAAGAAGATTTATTTACTTGATTTGACTGACTTTATTTCACCTTCCTATTTCAAGTATATTTATATACTGTCTTATATTAAAAATATCAAAATCATTTCTATATCTAATGACATGTTATAAATTATAACATATGCTCCTGATTGAAACAAAAATTTTCAAAAGTACAATTTCAAAATATGTTATTCAAAATTTCTAAGGTGAGTCTTTTCCTGTCACTAGGGAATGATTTTTTTAAATTTATCCTGGTTATTTTATTTTTATACATTTTATACTTTTATATTTATATTTTAAATTATATTTTTATACACAGTCTGTACTGGGTATGGAGGGAATGTGCACTTATTTTCCATGAAATCAGGTAACAGGAAATTACACTCCAGAGCTATGATAATTCTAATTACCATGTTAATGACAGTTATAAAACATGCATTCCTGTTTGGAATACCACACTAATTTGGTCTTTACAAGTTAAGAATTGTCACATTTGACTGATCTTGCTTTGGAAGAACACACTGACTTACGTATCATATAGCTAAACATTATGGGACGCTCAGATGTGGGAGATCTTAGATACCTAAAACTGCTTTTGTGTGATGTTTACTCATCTTTTTCTATCCTGTCTCATTTCATCGAAGCACACAGAACAAGTGAGTGCAGATTTCATGCCTTCTAAAATTCTGGTATTTGCGCTGCCATGACAATTTTGCACTCTATGTGGATGAAAACCTGTCCTGTAATAGCAAGTACATTTATTTTCTGGAAGTTATATAAACATGATTAGGAATCTTAGAGAGCTACAACCAGGTAACTCCCAATATCAATAGAGGCTGGGGGATGCACAGATCGAGAGCAGCCCTGTCAAGAAGGACTTGGAGGTGATGGTGGAGTATAGGCTGGATATGACCCAGCCATGTGCAGCCCAGAAAGCCAAACACATCCTGGGCTGCATCCAAAGCAGCATGACCAGCAGGGCAAGGGAAAGGATTCTGATCCTCTGCTCTGCTCCGATGAGACCCCACCTGGGGCACTGCATCCAGCACTGGGGTGCCCAGCACAGGAAGGGTTGGAGCAAGTCCAGAGGAGCACCATGAAGACGAACACCAACTCAATGAAGACAGGCAGAGAGAGTCAGGCTTGTTCAGCCTGGAGAACAGAAGGCTCCTGGGAGACGTTATAACAGCCTTTCAGTACCTAACGGGGCCCTACAAGAAAGATGGTGACAAATGTTTTAGCAGGGTCTGTTGCAATAGGACAGGGGGTAATAGTATTAAACTGAAGGAGGGTTAATTCTGATCATATATAAGAAAGAAGTTGAGTTTGCTTTAACAAGGGTGGAAAAACACAGGAACAGGTTTCTCCAAGAGGTGGTAGATGCTCCATCCCTGGAAACATTCAAGGTTTATGTCCTTAAAACATCTCTTCCAACACAAACTATTTTATGATTCCATAACAACTACAGAAAACTGTATTAAGATCTTCTTATGCACCAAAAATTATGAGAACTTTCCCACTCAAAAATGCAAGATGTGGGGAAAAATGTCTAATCCCTAACTCAGAAATATGCAGGTTATGAACAATATCAACTCTAATATTAAGGCAGGCAACTCTCACAAAAAGAGGAGGAAAAACAAGCCCACAATCTGTAGAATTACACTGCTAATTCAAGATTTCAAAACTCTGCATGAAGTCTGCAAATTTGCCAAAAGACAAAAACTCACTGATTTAGTTTGTCATGCACCATAGCACTGGTCATTAGATCTCAATTGTGTATCCCTGTGTTCAACTGCAGTAATTGTTGCTTAATAAAGGGAAAGTGTTGAGAAAATAATCCAATTTGGCTTTAGCACATTTATTACAAGAAGAATGAGGGAGACAGTAGAATCCTCCTCCCCCAACCAGCAGGATTTCAGCTGGAAGTGCAGAATGTCCTACATTATGGCTCCTTCCAGCCATTCTGAGGACTTTAAAGATGGTAAATTTAGCAATACTATAGTAATTTTTTCCATCATTTAATTATCATAATTGTTCAAAAGTGGTCCCAAATTCCTGATGCAAATATCTGTGGCTCAGCTACCAGGCTCTAATTGTGTCTTTCTCTGCTGAATTTAAATGCTTTTTATTAACCACTATATACTCATATGTTGCAATCAAGTGACATCCCATTTTTATTTCAGATAAAGTAAACAGACTGAGCTCAGTTCCTCACAGAAAGATAGTTTCTAATCTTAGGAACATCTCAGTAGCTTTTTTCTTCATCTGCCCCAATTTTTCAACATTCTTTAAAAATTACGGGTTTCATGAGTGGTATCTCAGTGCTATATATGAAGATGTAAGACTTCCAATATTTTTTTAGCGATTCAAAGATTTCATTAGTCCCTTTTTTCCTACTAGACTGAACTGTGGGAAAGAATTTGGAACAAGTTCTGCTCTGTTCTGAAAAATAAATATTCACTATAGGGATAAGTGAAAAAACATTCTGCTAGTTCAGCAAGGTAATAGCTAATTGAACAAGTCAAGAGCCAGGTGATCAGCAGAAGGAGGCAATGAACTGTTATTAAACATCATTCAGCATCAATTTTTGATTGAAAACTGTGTCTTCACAGAGTATATTTTTCACCAAGAAAAATGGTATTACAGAAGGAATACTACAAGTAATTTTTAATGTTAGAGTACAGTGTACCTTACAGAATCACAGAATATCCTGAGTTAGAAGAAACCCACAGCGATTATCAAATCCAAATGTTAACCCTGCACAGGACAGCCCCAGAAATCACACCATGTGCCCAAGGGCCTTGTCCAAACACTTAATGAATTCTGTCAGGCTTGGTACTGTAACCACTTACCTGGGGAGCCTGTTTCAGTGCCCAGCCACTCAAAGAGAACCTTTTCCTAATACCCAACCTAAACCTCCCCTGACTCAACTTCAGGCCCTTTCCTCGGGTTCTATTGCTGGTCACCAGAGAGAAGAGATCAGTGCCTGCATCTCCACTTCCCCTCCTGAGGAAGCACTTTAAGTGCTTAGATATTTTTCTGAATTATGTCTGATTTCTTATCCAGGATATTTTAAATTGAGCATTTTTGTAGCTTCCACTTGATATTTTTTGCATTTACTGTTACTTTTTTCTTTACTAATGACTGTGAAGTTTCAAATGTCAGTCTGTTTTTACTGACACAATCACAATGAATCACAAAATTCTGGGTCTGGAAAGGAACATGAGAGAGGAACTAGTCAATGAGCCCACCAAAAGGCAGATCTATTGACAACAATCCTTCAAAATCATAGACAAAGTGTTTATTTAAGCTATTTTATGGACTATCATAAGGATTGAACAAATTTTCTAAGTCTTACTGTCTTTTTCATCATATTAATTTTGACCATGCCTTGGCACTTTTAGTATCATATATAAAGCATTGAGAGAACTAATTCTTCATTTTCTCTTCCACCTTTTTGTTTACACATTCATTTCCCCTGCTTTTATGACATCCCACAGTTTTAGAATCTTGTTTGAATTTTGCTCTGCTTATTCAGATTACCTATACCCAAATGAAAATGTCTAGAACTGAGCTATTAGAAATAAATGGCTAGAGGTGGCTTAGAGGCATTTCAGCATCCTTGTGAATTCAGCACTGCTGAGAGTTACAAAGAATTTAGCAGCCTTAATGTAGCTGCCCATGAGTTTTTCATCTGCATCAGCCTTCCACTGACTTTTCCCTGAAGTAGGCTGTCAAACGCCTTTTTTCTGAGTAGATATATTATATAATTTACATGTACCTCATAAAATCATATTTTGACTTAAAACTTCTAAATGAAACTTATAGAATCAAAAATATCCTGACCAAGCAAAAAAAATCAAAAAGGAAAAACTGCACATAATTCTTGAAGACAAAAATGTGAGGTTTGTTTTTTTGACATTTCCATTGTTGACCCAAACTTAAGCACTGGTTCAGAAGTCACATGGGACATTAGTTTTAACTCATCACATGTCCCTCCCAAAGACAGACTGCTGATATCATCAGTATTGGTTCTGAGGTTTGGTTCCTTTTTCAAGGCAGATGTTTTCTTCTGACCTTATTTTGTCAGGCTCTGTGGGGCACACATTTAACGTGTATCGCTTTTTGCCTCTATTTATTTTCTTTCTTGTTTTCTGTGAGTCCATGTTACTCAGAGCTTGAATTAAAACATGGGACGCAATGAGGTTTTTTCTTTGGTCTCAGCTGTTTATTACATCTTATCTATAACATAGCTACACAGAGGCTGCTCTCAGTATTAACAAGGTGAACATGGCCCCGAGTTTCCACTCCCAAGGTCAGTTATACCCCAAGCTGCCCAATTATAAATTGCCATGTAGATTATTTTTAATTATAACCCAATAACTAACTATTCATGTTCTGCACTGTGGATTTTTTGAACCAATGCCAGAAAACACAGATTTGTGAAGAAGAAAGAAGTACAAACCAATGCCCAAAATCCTCCATATTGTGACACTTCTACTATTATATTCCACAAACCTAAATTTCTACATTTCTATATATTCTACCCAGTGACATAATTTAATTATACAGTAATAATCTCAGAGCTATCACACAATTGGAAAAGTCTTTCCCAGGGTCTAAAATCAAATGGAATGTGATTTTGAGCATTATTACTTGTCAGAACTGAAAGAATGAAATTCTCAGAATTCAGCGTTCCAACACCTAGGGTTTTTAACTGGAAAATCAGATCTTATTAGGTTTTCTATTTTTGAAATTTGAAGATGTGGATATTCATGGAGCTTGTAAGATCACAGCTTAGAAATATTTTGTATTTGTAAATGAGCTTTAGCTCTGTATAAACTTGAATGCACTAGCTCAGGAGTCTCTGAATTTGCACATAAGTGTTTAGCACAAAACCAACAGAGGTATGCATCCGTGTACTTCTTGTTTGTAGTATAAACAGCAATAACACAAAAGAATTAATATAGCTGCTCTAGAAAGTATCTTCAAATGTCTTCTCTATGGCTTAGGTACGTGTGAATGTGGAAGGGATCACTTACCACCACTCAGCATGAGCTTGATTGTTATAGATCACATCAGAATATTAATTTCTGCACAGTGAAAAATTGTCTGGATTTTCTACTATGAAAACCTGAGTAACAGCGTCAATTATCTGGGATAACAGAGCAGTGTTAGGAAGCTGCAAAAAAGTCAAAATATTCTATGATGCATTTTTCCATATCATTAATAACACAGATGTCATTCTCCTACCAATCACAGAGAGCACAGGGCATACAGGTACAGAGCACACATGGGAAGAGTTGAACATACGTAACCTGAGGGATGGAAGAGATTCTCTAAACTAGCAAGCAAGGTTGAGATTAGACAAAGACTCTTAATAAGGTGTTAGCAGAATAAAATCTGTTTAACACAGAGTTTCTGTGAAAAGCCTCTAAAATAGGATGGGGTATTTAAGAGATGAGTTTTGTTTTTATTAGTGTCATGATTTGAACTTTGCAGCAGAAATTTTGTTATATCAGAAATAAAAATGTATTACAATAGTTACATTGTGACCTTAAAATATGCAGAGCTTTGGCTTTCCCCTAAAAGAGCAGAAATGGTAGCAGTATGTCTAGCTACAAAAGCTGCTTTTCCACGAGGATGCAGTATATTTAAAAATGCCAAACCACCAGATATGCACATATGTATATCCACATACAGAAAAAAAGACTTCTAACAGAAAAATCTCTGGATGTGCCTTCATTCTGAATTACTTTTACTGCAAGAAAGACAAAAAAAATAACCTCAGAAAGCATTGTAAAGGAAGAAAGGAGACGTGGAGTCTATGGAAAATATTGAAGATTATCACAAAATCCATGAACTAGAAGGAAATATGATTGTTAGTTTGGGTTTGAATTTCTTCACTTTAGTGGTACACTGATATTCCTGTGGGAGCTTTACAGAATACCTCACAGGCCAGAATGAATCCCAAAATTCAGAGTATCTTGTGAAGACATTTCAGATGGGTTGTGTGTAACTTGCTTCTAACTCATTCTTTTAACATTTCCTGGCTTTTCCTGGGTACTAGTTTATCTGACATCATTTTTTATTTCTGAAATTTATATGGATGAAAATATATATGATATGACTGTGGAACAGATTAATGTTAACCATAACATTTTTCTCCTTTTAACCTTCTTAACCCAGAATAACTGCTTTGTTTTACCAGTCCCATTAAACATACATTTCTGCTTTTGGTATAAGAGCTATTGACTTACTGATTCTATATTGCTAATAGAGCCTTGTTAATATCAACACAGAAGCATGAGTAAATTACCAACAAACGGAATCCTTCTTTGCATGGCAGATGAGACTATCTTTACTCTTCTTAAGCTCATCTGGGTTTCCATCAAAGGCAACTGAGCAGTGGGTGATGAGTCAGGACCAACGACCCAAAGTGCTGCAGGGAGACGATCAAGGGTTGAACACACAATGTGGATAATTGAAGAAGGCCACTTTCTCAAGCACCTGCGATTGAACTGTCAGCTGCTCTTGAAAATAAGGTAATACTGTTAGCCACTAATGCAATTAAGAGTCAGTGTCAAGAAAAGGAAAGGACTGAAAAAACAAAAGCTAATGTTAACACACAAGAGCAACAGAAACAGAGAGATCTCTGAACTTATGGTGACATGAGGGATAACTATATGTTTCAGTAATCATACAAAATGAGGTAGTACTCTGCAGGGGAGTTCACTTTCACCATGATCTCTGTAATGACTTTTCTATAATTAAAAAATAAATTACAGTAAGTCAACCTCCAAGCAGCTTTGCAAGGTCTTTCAATTTACTGCATTAAAAAAAACTTGACCACTGTTCAGTTAAGTTTCATTTAGCGACACTTTAATTCAAAGGAGTTCTTTAAAGAATTTTCTTCTTGTTTTGATATATATTTGAAGCATTTCATTAAGAAACTCTCTGGGAGCTCATGTCATGTTAACTGCAAATTAGAAAAAGTTACTTGGCAGTGTCAAATCAGACCATTTTTATTAAATTTGCTTTTAAATACTAGGGAAACAAGGGGAACAGACTAAAGTAAAATCCTAAGCCTTAAAAGGCCTGTAATTAAAATTGCCACAATATGCTTAATTTCCCGATATCTCTGATTTATTTAATATGTGCAGTCCTTTTTCCTATGTGCTTTGTCACACATACGGGACAACACATAATTTGAAAATGTATCTGTTATTCTGTATATATTAACAATATTTTTGAGGTTTTCTGGTTTAGGATTTGTTACAGTGTTCAACACTGTTGTACTACAGTGAAGAATACTTCTCTAATCAGGTGAGGCAGTAAAACTTTAAGTGATTCATCTTACCTATGTCATTCATCATGTATACTGTGGCTTTGTTAACTATCCTGAACACATCCAGCACTGAAATCTAGCCAGCTGTCTAAAGTTAAAAGTCCTATGTTTAGGACTTTCATAACTTTTAGTTATGAAAGTTTACTTTCATAACTTGCTCATCTAAATTCTGCACACACTATCTATAATGCCCTGTTTCATTCTGCTCAGCTCATCAGCTGATCAATCAGCTAAATGTTAAAAGCATGTCAAAACCAACATCATTAAAGAGGCAATGAGACCTGATAACCCCTACAAAAGCCAGGAATCCTTGCACATTTCTCTGGGACTCAAACTTAGTGAAACAGTAAGAACATGAGCAGTTGAGACTACTTGTAAGTCATGTCAATGTATTCAGTTGGACTGAGCTGCATAAATGAAAAAAGCAGGAAAAGATAAGAATTTCTCACCTACTTCCAGCTTCTCCAGCCCATGGACAAGAGAAACTACACAATTTCACACACTTTCTGTTTGTCTGTCTTTAGAGTAGACCAAACTTGAAGAATGTTACTGAGGATTCCACATTTCTGTGAGCACTTAGCTCAGCCTCCGGGTTCGTGCATGGTATTTACTGGCATTCATTGCTGCAAAGGTTTTGAGATGTTAACAAAAACCTTGTCTGATCTCAAAGAGTATCCAGAGTTCAGTAAATACCACAAACCCCACTTATCATATGGGTCTACAGCTAAGCAAAGCACACCTTTCTCAGAAAATTACACTACTTGAAGTGTGAGAGAGAAATTACCGGAGAGCCCCTGAAGTTTCAGGCACCAACAGGTATCTATAAAAGATAGAACAGAATCTTTAAATACCTCTTTGGTTGAGCTAAATTAGTTACACTAAATACCTTTTAGTTTATCAGCATACTCTTCCTAGTAATTGCATTTTATCTTCTTCTCTTCCACCAAAAGCCTCTCAGGAGCTGTGCCTGCTCTCATCTTGTCTTTTTCTGACTTCACGCCTATCCTTTTCCTCTAGTCCTTCAACTCTTTCAGTTTCCTGGAGACCATAGGCAGGACTGCTACAAACAGGCAGGCATCCCACAGTGAAAATAAGCTGTAATCAGAGCATTTTTGACAGCAGGAATATGACAGCGGAATGGGGTTATCATACACTCATACAAAACTTTGCAAGAATGGCATCTGAGGAAAAATGTAAAAAGTGATCCTGTGCCCCTTTCAATGTGGTGATCAAGTCAGAAACTCCTGGGATATCAAACTTCCATAAAGAATTGTAGCTTTCAAGATCTGGTGTGTGGGGAGCATGTATTACTGCTACTAACCAGGTACCCCATTTGTTCAAAGTTGACTAAAGTGTCTATGATGCTGCTAACACACAAAGAATGGAGACTTTTATATAAAGGTTTCAGATCCAATAAAATCATTACATCTCTCATATTTCTCATATATGTGATTCCTGTTAAGCCAGATGTATTTTTCACTTTTGGGGAGAGTTGTAATATGAGAAGAATATTTGTCCTTTATGAGTTGTTTCCTTACTAGTAGTTTTTAATTTAGTGACCAATTTTCTGTAAATGTTATAGAATATGTAACACCGAGCCTGCAAACCTTCCTATTAAAAAATAAAGAGAGTTTCTCTCTTAAATTTTGAAAGTGTAAAAATCTTGTCACTGACTTTCCTTTCCTTTGGAATAAATTTGTGGTAAATCAAAATATGATAATAAAGTTACACTCTGTAAATCCATGAACTGGTAATTTACAAAACTCTTTCCAAACATTTTTTTCCTTGATACAATGCACTGCAGCTTTCATCTAGGAAAGAATTCATATTCTGCAAAAATATCAAAGTTGCAAGTATCAGATTTTTCCTTTGCCCCTCTTTTTATTGTAAAGATATTTTAGTACTGTCTTTTTTGTCTTTGTTTTCAAACTTAACATAGGTAACTAGTTTATAAATTCATTCTTTTGTTTATTATGGATTAGCTAATTTTTTAGCATATTAACACACTGGGTTCATACCAGCAGCTACTGTCTGGGAATTAAGAAATCACAGAAAATAATGTAAAGCTATCAAGTTCATCTTCTGGTAAAAGACAGGAAAGTATCCTCTTTCCCCATCACATAAACTGAAAAAAAAATGTTGCTAACAAAATTATATATATCTTAAATAGTCACATTGAAAATGCTATTCCTCTTGCAAAATTAATTTTTTAAGCAATTGAAGGTATTATTTTTAGTGTCTCACAATCTACTCGTCTAATTGATCCAACCAACGATAATCACAGCTCATCTGCTTCCTTCAAACTCCCTTTCAAGGATATCCGCACACTTCAGCTGCACTATGCCACAGTTACTAAGGCAACCAGTGTGTGAAGCAGGAAGAAGCTGTGTTTATACACATTAAAATATTCTCCTGCCAGAAAAACCCTACAAAATGATGTCTATCAAAAGCTACACTTTTACACACAAGAAATACATATAAAAGGACTTTGGGGGAGGGGGAAATGTATGCTCTAGTTTTCTTTCTTTCTTTCTCTTCTTTCTTTTCAAAAATACTTTTATATTTGTGGAATAAGGAAGTAGAGGTTTCATAACAGTATGACACAAGATAAATATGAATCATTTGGGGCAAGTTATGAAGATATCTAAGTCTGCAATAGACACAGAAGTTGCTTCCTCAAAGTACCTGCTATGCACAGTCTGAAGCAACAACACAGATGTATGTTCATATGTAAAGTTTGTCACATGCTCACTGAGTGATGCCAGCTTGGGCTGCCCTGTAACTGTCAGACTACTCTATATTGTGTGACCTACAAGTCCTTTTCCAAATCCCAGGTCTGAAGGTGCTCTTCCTACAAGATTTTAAGTTGAAGGGGGGAAAAAAGCCCCATCCTCTTCCTCATTGCTCATTTTTCCCCAGAAAGCATGACACATACTTTTTATCTAAATATTTCACCATTTTTCTTATACTAAATTTATTCAAAAGTTATATTCTTCTGAAAAGACAAAAAATACAAGGCTTTTAAAAAATTGAGAGGGTACCAGATAGAATCAGAAGATTTGCCAACACAAAACCAATTCTATGTCTTTCAGCAATATTCACAAAACATTCTTCCCTGATCTCTAATTCATTTCAGCATAACAAATATAAAACCTCTCCCTCTCTTACTGCTTTCACCAAATGCAAAACCAATTAGAACTCTGTGGAGGAATAGAGCCTCTGGGGTTATTGTAGGTGAATAAACGTTCTGATGAATTAGCTGAAATATTAATGTAGCAGAAATAATCACATTGCACGCTGAAGACTGACACTAATTCTATCTTGCCTCTTTATACACAGCTGACACTATTTAAAAAGGCAAATAGCATAGCTTTGAGGAGGCAAAAGCCCTTACTGGGAAAATAGGAAACATCTTCCTGTTTGAATGGAGCTTCCAGGAGACCTCACCTTTGGAATGGTTCCCCCTATAGTGAAATGTTAGAGTGTTGTTCAGAGATAGACAGGAGTTTTCCTATTACAAAAAGTACACCAAAAGTGGTAGATTATTGAGCTTCAAATTATTAGTTTGATCAGGCATGTTTCTTAATCTGTGTCCCACTTGAAAGATTTATTCTGCTTTAAGCACTGAGGAGATTATTTGCATGCCTACTTCCAAACCATTCATCCAAGTCTCCTTTCATGGTTGGTAGAGAAACTGGCATTTATAGAAAACAATTTATTTACCCAGTTTTAGCCCTGTCAGAGGAGTGGAGTTACATCCTACTCTTCCCTGTGTTTCTCTACTGATTGTAACAGAAACATAGACATCTGGCTCAAGTGCAGACATATACATTTCATCAGGTGATGAAATCATCCTCCTTTTATGATATACTGTCATTTCTTAGTATATTGACGTCCTCAGAAAATTATTAATCTGGCCAATGTGAAATTACTGAGTTATAGGATAGTTGTGTAATTGAGTAATATACTTGAGAGAAGGCCTGCAGTGGAGGGCAAAAATACAACCGTTTCTGACATTGTCTCAATGAAGTAGAGAAGACTCGACTGTGGCTATTGGATTGCTGTAATTGTTACACTGAACCTTAGGAAAATGGCAGCCAGTTGCAATTCTGAGTTACATCCCAAGATTTAAGAATGCCATGATCACATTAACCCACTAACTGTACACAGCCAGTTGTGCCCCAACTCATTTTTTTCCTTGCAAAGGAAATCTAATCCAGACTTGAGAACAAGGATCCACATTATTCAGGCTATCCAGAATGAGAAATTATTTTAACGTAAAAGAAAGAGGAAAACCACATTTTCTCAAAGAGAACTAAGGAAACCCATGAAGATACATGTTCTATTATTAGGTGTTGGAGCATTTCCTAAACATGGAGATGCAACATAGTGAAAAAAACCCTAATTTCTAACACTTATTGTAACTTTTTCCCAACCTGCACTGTTAGGAGATTCACCAAAAATGTGTGTTTATTCTCTGCCATGTGAAAGATTTGCATGTTCTGTGCTTTCAGTGCCCAGTTCTCATGTGAATTCTGCTCAGATAAATCAGATACCTCTGGAAACTTCTTGCATGGTTCAGTCCTTAGCATTCCAGGCTTTTTGAAAGTGAGCTAGGATCAGATTAGGTGATTCTGTAAATACTTTATGTTATAAACCTTAAAGTATAAATACATTTTTCTTAAATCATATTGTAGAGTGACACACAGTCTTGGTTAACGCAGCCACAGGAAAACTAGAACACAGTTTATTTGCACTTAGGACTTTGCTAGATTATGCTCTTAGGAAAGACTCTTGGCTCATCATATTTCTGCCACAGACTAACAAAAACAAACATTGTCTTCAAACAAAAGGCATTTGATACAGCTAGGCTAGATGTGGAGGAGCTGTCCCAACACTATTGTAGCTCAGGGTAGAGCAGATTAATCCCAATCTGTTGCCTTACTGATGTCAAGCTCAGAATGATAGAAAGATGCCAGAAAATTCTCTTTCCGTGAGTCAAGTCAGACTCTGACACAGCAAAGTTTCTCATCCACATTAATTTCAATATACCTGAGTTTTCACTTACATAGGCTGAAGTGTTGAAAAGAAATGAACATTTTATACATTGTCTGTATGAAGAAGCAGGATGAAAGCATTTAGAGCTCCAAAATTCATGGTGGTATTGCACTACAGTGTCACCTTACAACTGCAACTGATGGAACTGCAGAAGTTTGTACTGCAACTACACATCATTTCTATCGATAAGTCTCATGCTGCTAGTAGTAGATGGGTACATAGATTAAGATGTCTTTGCTGCCTCTTGCATCAGTGGTTCCATTTGAGACAGCTGCTTACGTAAACTGGAGGAAAATGTTAATCTGCTCTGCAATATGAGAGTACATCAATAGCAATCACACAAAAGTAAGATAAACTAGACTATAACCAGTGCAAGAAGTAATACTGTAGGAGAGCGTTATTCTTCTAAGTGGTTTAAAAATGTAGAAGGGAATAATTTGCCATGGGATACATATGCTGGAGTGTAATTTGTATTTCTGTACAAGCATCATAATTACTGCATAGATTGCACACAAGCTTGGTGGTCATCACATAATTATCTCCTTAAAAATGTAAATAAATGTAAACAAATATCTGCTAAACTGCATCTGCAGCCCTCTGGGTTACTATAAATACTCTAATAACAGCAGAAGTTCATTTAAACAAATATAGCTGGCTATCTGCAGTTACTGTTGTTCCAAAGCTTTCATTGTGGAAACAGGGTTCAAAAAGTTACACCCACATGGATAAATTGAAAACTCAGCCATTATATGCAATAGGAGTAAATTTGATTTTTGAGTATTCTCAAGGAATATCTCAAATAAACAAACCAAGCTAACAATTATTTCATAAACCAGACTAAGTCTTTGCTCTAAGCTTTACATTAGACAAGTTGTCAAGCCCAAAAGTCTTCAAGAAATGTTTTTGATTCAGAGAGTTCCTCTTCTTGCACAGCATCTTTCTTGTTTCTAGGGCAATACACTTCCCAAGAAGCAAATCCTTTTCCCTTTGACACTGTAGGTCCACTTTCCAGAGTATTGTATTTGTGGATCCAAATCTTTTTATTACTTAGCATTTCTTCTCTAATTTCACTAAAGTATTACATGTGACGTCTGAGGGCTGCAGGCTTAAAACATCATTGCAATGGTTCCAATTACTTACCGGTCAGAAACTGCACCCTGGAAAAGCCAGACTTACATCAGACTCTTTAGTCCAAGCAATTTGTGGGAAACATTGATGCATTGTGAAGGGAGCACTAGTGCAGTTGTATGAGATATGCAACATAAACCAAATGGAAGAAATTAGCAATCTTGTGATATTTTCTAAGAAAGAATAAGTTACTTCATATCATTTCAAGCTGATAGACAATGGCATTAGTTGTTTAACAGGGTGATTTTGGTCCTCTGATTTTTGTGCATGTGGTTAGCTAGCAGTGTTCATGCATCTTTTCAAATTGAAGTACTACCAACTCTTACTGGGGGAGAAAATCCACAACTCAACAAACCTGTGTACCATCTTGCGCACCCCTGCACTTTGTGTATAAATCAAATACAAAGATACTATAAAAGAAATAAAAAAGATAATATATCTTGAATATTCACGTATTATTATCCATTTTATTTCAGTTTTTTTCCCTGCATGCATGAAAATCTGCAGGTTTATTTGCTTTTAGATTTATAGCTGTGAAGAGCAAGTTTAATGACTCACTGTTCCCACACAGTAAAATTGTTCTTTATGTCTCTGATTTACCACACATACACACATCAGCTCACAAGTACAGAGTCTATCACAAATGTATCAATCTGGTTTTCTGTATAAAACTCATCTGCACATATTGAGTGGCTATTTGTCCAAGATGGCCAAGGTGTTATTTGATACCTCACGAAATCTCAGCCAAATGGCTGTTTTTTCTTCCAGTATCCAGAAAATGCTCAATAGCATACTAACTTTAGAGATGTTTCTGTGACAAAGACAAATAAAAAAATGTTGCAACCTCCTTGCAAAATGCCTAGACCAATAATTGGAAGTAAATTTTGAAAAGAAACCTTATGAGCTAGAAATACTTATTCTTAAAGAGTTATTTTTGTTATGTATGCAAAAAGAGTACAATAATGAAACACGATGATTCCTTAGCTATTCTGAGATATAGACAATGTAATAAGCATTATAGCATTTCATCTGACTTTAGCTTTCTTATGGAGGATCTCCGTTCTTCAGTCTTAGGCCAAAGGCTCAGTTGTTCTCCATTAACTGCCATGAAAATTATCACAGACTTACCAGTTTAACTCATAAGTATATCTTAATCTAGCCTTTTTTAAAAATGGACTTTCAGACAAGTACCTCATACTCAAGATTATCGTGTGTATTAGAGATATTTCAGATGGCAATGTGCCTATGTATTTTGCAGAACTTACTTAGCTCAGACCCACTATGTAGATTTCAAGGTGAAAGAATTGTTTTAAAATGGACAATGAAAAAGACACTTAAGGGAAAAAAACTAAGCAATAAAAAACAGAACTAGAGAAATAACATGGTTCTAAAGTTTGACAGTTTCCTGGGGAAAAAAACAACAAAACTTGAACAAAGAGAAAACAAATACACCTAAAATTATTGTTTGGGTCCCTTCTAAGTAATTTTTTTTTAATGAGGTTCATTAAAGTGACGTTCTGATAAACTTCCTAGGTCATCACAACACTATGGATTCAACTGTGAAAAAAAATTATTAATTTTTAATTTGGGGAAAGTATTTATTGAAATTTACATTTCAGAACAAAGCATTTGAATGAAGTGCAAGGGCATTTTGATTGAAATGTTTTTAAAATATAAATTGGGTGTGTGGGGAGGCTTTTATCTCTTTTCAGCCAAAATAATACTGCCATGTTGACATGAATTCACAAAACATTTTGCTTGACACAAATCTTTTCATCAACATAATATGTACTTTTGTATCAAGAGGAGATCATTTTGACTAAAGAAAATGCTTGACCTCCATGACATGATCGGTAACTTGTTGAAAACAAAACCATGATACTTTGTGATTTTCTACTAAGAAATCATTCTCGTCTAATTCTTAGAAACAGCACATCTCAAACATAACAGACATATTGACATTATCATTGCAATCTTGCTTGGAATTGAAAACAACACAAGTATTCAGACCTAGAACACATCCTAGAAGGTGCCAGAGGTTTGATAATCAAGTCTCTTTCATAATCCAGCAATAAAAATGAGCTTCAAGATTTTTAATCAACCAGAATAACAAATTCTGATAAGATACAATATTAGAAATAAAAGTGGAGGATCAGTCTGTGAGTCTAGCTTTGGCTTAGCATCAAGAATATCTAAAACGTCTCTAGATATTCAAGCACATTTTCAAACTTTTCCATGAAAAGCTACATGCAAGTATAAAATACAGATAAATGAATTGCCAAATTTATTAAGATTTTTTTCATAATAACTTATCCCTAGTAGAAAAAAGGGTAGATGACAGCAAAAAGAAAATAACTCTGAAGATAGGAAGCTCTGAATATCTTAATCTCAGCTGACAATTGCTCCTTTGGTTCAGTTTCTTCCAGTAATGACACCAAAAAAATTACCTTTATCGCAAGGGTTAGATATTTATTTAATAATTCTTTATAGCTCTTTATAACAGATGTATCTGAATAATTCTTTAATTCTTTGTAACAGATGTCTCTGAATATTCTGCTGTCATTACTGCATGGCTAGACAATAAATTTGTGAGAGTCTGCTGCCTTTTCACAGTTAGGGTCTATAATACTAATAAATACACTATCTCCATTTGTACTACACCACACTATTTTTACAAATTTTCTAGTATAGAACAGGAAAACAGAATTATGAACAAGAGGTTCAGAGGAACTTTATGTATATGCATATATATAAATTTCTTCTATGATATTTTATTTTCTCTCCTAGACAGATAGAAACATGATTATCTTCCTAAGAAATGTATATTACTGAGTCAGAATATACTTCAGACATATCTTTTTCATATTAATATAATTTCAAGTCCTGGAAGTATTCATCTCACTCCAGAGTTTCTTTCAGCACAGGAATTTATAGCAAATTTTCAGACATAATAAAGGACAGATGGACTTGAAGCTGTTTAAAAGTCAATTGCTACAATTATTTCATTAACCTATCAATTAAAAACACAATTAGTGCATTAAAAATAAAGTAACCTGATCATGAAATACGTGTTTCTGATTCTTTCTGTAGTTTACAGACTCTGCAACTGTACATATAGAGTCTCTAGCTTCCAGAGGAAAAAAAAATTTAAAAAGTAACAAGCTATAAATTATTTCCTCATTACAGCCTGACTTCTGTTGTGGGCCTGCTGGCAGGTACTCATATAAGGCATAATTTTAACTAAAAATTTTTACATGAGGGGGATCAATTCTTACCTTCAGCTTACTACAATTTAGCAGTTCTTTAGCTTTACAGATACATATGATAAAAACATTCATTATCACTTTTGAATACATGTTGTCACAGCCTAAGATCATGTCTATACATCAATGAACAGAAGCTAATGCTCAGTAAAAGGTATTTAATAATCTTCAGTAATACTTATCAATATCAAAACAATACCTATTTCCTATTAGGTGGTACATGCATATTCCAGTAACTGAACTGGAGTAAATGTATGTAAATCCATTCAGAATAATTTAAACACGCTGAGGACCAGGTTCCCTCATTGGAAAGAGCCTGGTCCTCTAATAAGAGTTACTCAGTGAACATCCAAAGGATCTTTAGGCCTATCTCACTGTCCTTCACATCAGTAATGAGGGTCTGCTCTCCAGTGCTGAGAGTTGGCAGCTTTACAGCAATTCCTGTCATGTAGGAACAACACCTTTCAAAAAATCTGAAGAAACAGAAAATCAATACACATATGCCCTTAGACCTCAACAAGTGTACACTGTTCTCTAGCTCTTCTCTGAGCAAGGACTTGGCTCAATTCAGAGTTTGTTTTACAGTGTCTGTGTTGGGTTTAAAAATCCGTGTTTGTGACCTTTCAAAATAATACTTCAAAATTAAACTCAACATTTTTCTTTAGTCCATGTGATCTAAAATTAGAAAAAAATAAGAAAGGACTTTAAGAACAAAGTTAATGCAATAACTATAGTTACAGACAATCAGTCTGAAAACATCCACTTTCTGGAACAAATGTAAATTGAAAAACAAATCAAAGAGAGCCACTTTGCATAAACTATTTTGGCTATTTTATTTGAAATTTAAGGGATTATAGAGATTGTTACACTGCTTCTATTGTAAGTACATGGGATACAAAGAGAAGCCAAGTGTAGAATGATCTAAATAATTAAATATGTCTATTGATAGGCAACTCCTGCTAACATTCTGCATGGCTTTCATCTTGGTTAATTATTTTGCTTAATCTTACTACCCATTCATAAGCCAGCTTGATTAAAACCAGTCAATACATATGTTTTCATATGTGTTTTTAAAATATTCTGTTGAACTTTCAAGCTCTTGCACGAAAGTGAAAGAAAAAGTAAGAAAAAAAGTGCTGGTAAACCTTGTATAACCTACACAGCTAATCAGGGAAAATTACCAAAATTGCTGACACTCTTGTCACACCTTAAGTGAAGGTACAGGAGAAGTATTAATGACAAACAGCATCAGTTTCATCAGAAAAATTGCATGTAAACACTATTGTTAGTCTTGCCTCTAAGAAAGATGAGCCACAGTGTCATTTTTGTCATACATAACCACAGGCTTGTTTAATGTCAGCACATTTGTAGCACTGTTTGGAGTCTTTGCAAAAATTGCTTTCTGCATGGCACCTCACACAATATTGTCTGTCTCTGTGTTCCTTAAGCATGCTGGGAATCAATGTGGTTGGTAATAGCAATCACAATAAATGTGCATTATAAGTAATATTTTACTGACACAAGAATCACCAATCACCAATTCATGCCTGTGTTCAATTATATTTCCATTATGACTGGTAGATAATTAGGTCAGAAAAATAGTCCTATACTTAATGAACAAATATATATATTTGCCTTTATTTAATGAACAAAATAATTTTAAATCCTTTCATTCTATACAGAATACAAAGGAGAGACTATGGTGGGAGCATCTTTTGACACACATTTCCCTGTTAAATTTTAGCCCAGACTGGAGAAAAGAAAAAAGTGTTTTGAATGAGTCTGAAGATGCTTAGAAGTGCCACAGGCAAGGATGTTTGACAGGAAATAGCTCTTTCAAAGGCTTCCTGCAAATACACTTTTGAAAAAGCTGTCAAAAAGAGTATATATATGCTATCACAAAGAGACACAAACCACTTACACTTCCCTACAAAGTAGCTATCAACAGTCACTTTGAAATAGATAATTATCCATAAAGAGATAAAAAAACCCAAATATACTAGAGCAGAAATTAGGGGTATGATATACATTAAAAAAAAAAAAAAAAAATTAATTCCTAATTCTCATGTGCAGCTTAACTCAGTGTGTGCTATCTATGTAAATCTGTGCATCTAGATTCATCATGCCATTTGCAAATTATCCTGAAAATAATAGTGTGCTGTGTCCAGGTGTGGTACATGCACACATAACTTGGCAGTCAAAGAGTGCCTATAGAAAAGTTCAGGCCTAAGTGATATTTCTTGGAAAGATTGTTAAGCTTGACTACTCTCCTGTTCTTCAGTAAGAATACATTATTTTAACTTACAGTTCAACAGGAAGCGCTGGTGCTGTATTCCTGCCTCTTGAATAACACCTGGGGAAGTCCATGCTCGACCATGACCATGACCACCTTCAAACCTTCCCATCCCTCCTATCAATTAACTGCTGTGAAACCAGATCCCAATGACTGCAGGTGCAGGTCATCAGCAAGAAACAAACCTTGCAGTTCAGTGAAGCAGGTGTACTGAATAAAGCTGCTTCTAGAGACAATCATGCCTGGACAGTGATGATCTAGACAACTATTTATATGCGGACAATCTTTCACTTCTAATTAGATTTACTAAAGTTTATTTTCTGTAAGGAGTGATTATGCTAGCAGCTCCTTTTATGATCAGTAGTTGAAAGCTTTTCTATTTGTTCTCTCATAAAGTACAAGACATAAATGTTAAAATGTGCATGGAGTAATTTTTGCCCATTTCTGTATTAATAAAATATTTTTTCTATTTTTTTAGTGATTGATTTATTGAAACATGAACTTGAACTCCTGCTAAACCTCTTATAAGAAAATATATCATATAAAATGGGAAATAAAATTAAGGAAAACTCCTGAATTTAATTTAAAAGATTGCACAAAAACACCCCACCAAACAACCACACCAGCAGTGGGTAGGAAACAAAAGCATCCAGACTTTGCATATTCATGGAGTGGCAGCAGCTAATTTACTTTTCACCCAGCAAGGCCTGGCAGGTATGTGGTTTCTTCCTTTGAAAATAAAAAGACAAAAGGAAAGGAGTATAGACAATGAAGTGAGCATCCATGAAAATAGAACTTTTGTTTCCATTTTTCAATTATAAGGCCTTTACACAAAATATCCATGTAATTTTGGTGGGATAGCACGTTTCAGCAGAGGAGAAAAAAGAACAAAAAGAGTAACTCTTCTAGGCAGTTGTAATTAAGAATTCAATAATTAAGAATTAAGAATTCAAATCTGATTCTATGATGGAAAATATGTCATGCCTGTCATTAATAAACAGTTTGTCTCATTATTTTACAGTTTCTTGAAGTTAACAGCACATTGAAATAATGTGTTTTCCCACTCTAAAAGTAGTATTAAAAACACGTCAGTGGAAGAGTACTTGGGGGGAAGAAAAAAGCTATGACAATTTCTGAGTGCTATTTCACAGCTTTTTTTTCAGTTCATCTTGAAATTCATCTGCTAAGAAACACAATCAGCAGCACTCATCTTAAAAAGATGCTGAAAAAAACTTCTTGCAAACCTACAGACAGCTTACATATCTGAACTCAACAACTTTTGTGTTTCTTTTTATGCAGCAATTCCTCTTTGACATCTCTATGCTTGACCAGTTCCTAAGTACCTACTCAATTATATCAATCCCAGTATAGAAAATCTCTACAGCTGCACAGTACACATACATCTGCTATACATAAAGCCTTATATAGGCAAATATTTAATTTTAATATGTCTAATTTTTTTTCTGCAAGCATAAAAAACAAATAAGTAGTCAGAGATATTAATCAAATTATCCTGTAACATGCAAAAGTGAATAGTTTTCTTCTAGTTGTCTTATGTTCTGGAATGCTTCCTTCCTTTAAAGTTGTATAGAATATAATTGTAGATTATTCTCTTAAATACAGCAGAACATAGGAAAGTTAAGTTTAGACACAAATAAAATCAACTTCCTACCATCTATACTTTGAGATACTCTATGGGATAATGAAAAGCGAGGCTGAGCCACTCATTATAGAGATTCTAGCAACACTGACAATACTATGCTTTTCTTTCTCTGCCTAAGTCCTCCACTGTTATTCAGCCCACAATACTGTTATTAAGAGAAGTCATTGGTATAATTTTTGTACTTACACTGCATGTTGTCTTTCAACAACCTCAAATGTAAATGCAATATTAAATTGCTCTCTGCAAATAACTTTTTTTTAAATTACTGGCTTCTGATTTCTGTAGCTTTTGAACACAGCTCCTTTGATGGTCTAAGTAGTCAAGGTACCAAGTCATGTTAAATTTAAACATTGAGGATTCATAACCCCAGGGAAACCTTCGCAGTCCATGCAAGTACTGGAGCTCATAAGTCAAAATGGTAAAAAAAATATTTTTGTGAAGCAGCTATGATAAACACAAAGAGCACATCTGCTTTAAAACAACAGAAGAAAAGAAAAGAAAAGAAAAGAAAAGAAAAGAAAAGAAAAGAAAAGAAAAGAAAAGAAAAGAAAAGAAAAGAAAAGAAAAGAAAAGAAAAGAAAAGAAAAGAAAAGAAAAGAAAAGAAAAGAAAAGAAAAGAAAAGAAAAGAAAAGAAAAGAAAAGAAAAGAAAAGAAAAGAAAAGAAAAGAAAAGAAAAGAAAAGAAAAGAAAAGAAAAGAAAAGAAAAGAAAAGAAAAGAAAAGAAAAAAAGTGAATTCAAGGGTTCAGAACTATCTGTGTTGAGCATGGAAACCATTTTAAAATAACAGTGTTTTCCATAAAGCAGAATATCCAAAAACTGGCCATACTGCATTCAGCAGCACTATGTGTGAAAGCTGCTGATAAGATGTAACAGAGGCAGAAAGACAGCCACAACCCGTTCCAGTTTCCTGACAGGAGATAGAACTACCTGGGCTGAATGGAGATTATCAAGGCTTGTTGGGAAAGATTAAAATATGAGCTCAAGGAAATACAAAGAAAAGTCCTTATTGTTTAAAGAACAGACATCTTAGTCTCTAACTCTTCGCTTTTTTACTTCATCCTGAAAGCCAAGAATATAATTGTTTTGATAATATGTCATGAGCAAGAGGAAATATACACAAAATATTTCTCCTTTTTTTTTATCACATCTGTGAGAGACAGATATGTTTGGCTGATACGGTTAATTTTTTTTCTGAATATGTTTCTGGTTAACCAAACACAAGCTTTTGGCAGCCAAGAGAAAGCAGGAGAAGAAAGTGAGTTGATACTGAATTTTATAACATTAAATGCACCTTTTTTTTGCACAGGTTAAGGATGAAAATTAGGATCTAAAATTTGTACAGAGAAAGGAATAGAAACTGGAAATTCGGGGCAGTAAGTAAATTTGTTTAGATTAGTTTTCTTGGTCCAAGATGGCATGACTTTTATCCTGTGCTGGAGATGTCCTTCTTGGCCCTGACTCTGAAAATCCCAGGAGAATTCCAGCAGCTGGAAGAGGTCGGGTTGTTTGGCACACACAAGTTTTTAATAGAGCCCAAAGGAGCTGAACCAGACACAGCTGCCAGGGCTGTTCAGCAGCTGTGGTCCTGGAGCTCCCAGGGTCTACAACAACTCTAAGACAAAAGCATATGTCCAAAGCAGAATTCAGGAATTTCTAAGCTTCTATCTCTGCAAGAAAAAGACATGGGAGACATGTCACAGGTAGGTCAAACAGAACCAGCAGAGCTGGCTATGAAAATTGCCACTGAGAAACTCTATGCTGTCAATGCCACTGCAGTCCCACAGAGATACATCACTTATTTACTGCTCAGCAGACACCTCCTTTCCTCTTTCTGCCTCCTCCTCTAGCTCAAATGTATGAGGAGGCATGTCCCCACACTTTTTTGGAACTTTCTCAGATTCATTCCCAAAATTATTTATTAAGTACATCCTTCAATGTAAGAGTTTAAGGAAAACTAAACAGAGGTCTGCATACGCACCTTCTTCTGGGAATGACAAAGTCACAAAGCAAATAAACACCCTGGATACTGTAGGAAAATATATGATTTATGGGCATAGTTGAATTAATCTCTAAAATAAAATTATTTCCGATCATTTGAAAAAAGGAAAACCTATCGGCTGATGGTCTTCTATATCAAAATAGTTTGAAAATGTTTGGGGCAGAGGTGAAGGTAAGGACAAAAGGAAAACAAACAAGATATCTATATACACCCAAGGATTTCTTGGAAAACTGTGTTTTTACTTGAATTTGACTACATGGTTTTGCTGTCAAATGTTTCACCAGAAACACACAATTTTCTTTCTTTTATTTTTTTCCTCTCTAATTGAACAATACTATGCTATTAAAAAATAATGACAGTGGAAAGTGACCATGGCCAGAGACTCCAGACAAATCTGAAAAATGTAAATGTTGTAAAATAAAAACCTTGTACAGAGAAAGAGTAAATACTTTTTGATCAAAATATGAGACCTAGGAGGAAAATTAACACAAGGTTTTATATTTATTATGTACCACAACAGTAATAAAGTCATTATAAGCATGGTTATCTCCAGAGGCTGGAAGAGGGTATAAATGCTCCTCAAAGTAATTTACCATGAAGTAAAATGTGTGTTTAATGATGTTACAAGTATAAGGAAATGTATAAAATTATCTAAATAAATATAGAATCTCAGAATATTTTGGTTGGAAGGGACATTTAAAGCTTATGTAGTCCCAAACCCCTGCCATAACCAGGGACACTTTCCACTAGATCAGGTTGCCCAATGCCCCATCCAACCTGACCTTGAATGCCTCCAATGATGGTGCATCTACCACCTCTCTGGGCAACCTGTTCCAGTGCCTCATCACACCCTTAGCAGAGACTTTCTGATTCTAAAGTAAAAGGGAATTTTGAGAAATGCAACAAGACAGAGAAAACTGAACAGAAAAGAGCCCATGAACCAGCCCCTTTGCCCTGTCACCATCTCCTTCATCCTGGCAGTGCACATTACATGTATAAACAGTAAAAAGTTATGTCACCCTGGGATTCCATCTCAGCCCCTCAGACAAAGGTGCCAAGGGAGAGGAGGAACTGGAATTTTAAAAGCAGGATAGTTTTAAAGCAGGTACTTTACAGATCTGCCTGAAAAAATCTGTCTGAACTGCAAGAGGCTAAAGGGACTGGGACATAATGTTCCCAGAACAAAAATATGTACTGGCAGCAGCCATGCTAGCATTTCAAGGGAGACCCTCAACCCAAGTAGCAAACTTATCTGTTTCAGGGTTCTTGTGCAGTTCTCAAAGCAGAGAGCAGAGCAAGAGGGAAAGGCAGCTAAACAAAAGACTTCAAAAGACAGAAAGACAGGTTGTCCTCAGAACTGACTGTGTTTCAAAACTCCTTTGTCAAACTGAAGATTTTGCTATAATTCATTTCAGCCTGGTGAACCAGGATTTACAGATTTTCCACTAGTGAAGTTTCGACTGATTTAGGGTGGCCAAAACCTCTTATGCTAATAT
This sequence comes from Climacteris rufus, assembly GCA_013398175.1. NCBI lineage: Eukaryota > Metazoa > Chordata > Aves > Passeriformes > Climacteridae > Climacteris > Climacteris rufus. The sequence continues at coordinate 2,288,863 of VZRZ01006927.1, forward strand.
GCTGAACCTTAGCCTGTACAGAAACCCACTTATTGAAGGGTATTTTTGCTGCTTCAAATAATCAACAAAATTATGTGTCCCTTGCAAGCAATTAAAAGGAGTATATGACAATTCACTGTTAAAATCTTCACAAAGGTATTAATGCAAGCACTCCTTCTTCACATATGGTACCTCTCCTCTCCCCCAGCACACCAAAGCAGCAGATGGTCTAGCTCAATTAAGTACATAGAGCAAATACACCTTCAAAATCCACTGTCTTTAGTTAAATTGAACATAAGTTGAACTGTTGCCAGGAGAAACCGGGACAATTGACACAAGTGTATACAGTCATATTGCAAAAGTATGTCTAGTTTTGTCCCCAGTGTCCTCTCAATACTTCAGACACATCACAAAGCACAAGACAGAAAGTTATTTTCCACAGTGGTAATCCTGGTTGTTCGAAAATGGAGATTGATTTTGTTCATTTTGGACCATGAAGATGGAGTGTGGCCCCACTGTATCACAGTATGAGGCAGCATCAGGCACAAAGGAATTTGATGAGACTTCTTCCTTTACTCTATACTAGCAAAATAGTCTGTATAGATACTTCTACTTGTTGCAATGAGTATTTTCTGTCTTTTTTCTGTCCTGTCCATAATTTTTTTGGTTTGATCATAATTTTGGTTTTGGTTTTGGTGTTTTCATCTGCCAGATCTACTTATCAAATGGTTTTGGTACTTGCAGAGACCATTAAATAAAACAAAGAATTGGAATACCTATGCTGACTCTTTCCATTTGCAAGACAGATGGGTCAGAAGAACAGTAAATGTACCATTGAATCAAGACATCAGTAGAAAGTTTGTTTCCTCCTATGTCAAGAGGAAAAAAAAGTTTTTACTCTGATTGTTGTGCATTTCCTTTAATTATCAGTGAAAACTCTGGACAAAACACAGTATATAATATATTTTATTTTCCTTTCATTAAGGCTGATCTTGACACCAGCTGATATAAAGCATTCAGTTAATGTTTCATATCAATGCCTTTTCAAAAAACTCATGTTAGAGATTTTTGGACATTTGAGATAGTCACTAGACAAGGCCACATCTTCTATTTCTTGACAGTGACAGTAAATTTGACAAGTCCATAAAAGGTTCCCCCTAATGGTAAGACAGACAAGAGAAAATAGTCCAATTCCTACCTCTCTAAGGTACATCTGGAGGAATTTGGTTAACTTGAGACATCTGCATTAGGCCTTAAACTTTTCTATATAAATCAGGTAGAAGAAGAAGAAGAATCAGCTACATGCAATGAAAGAGATGGGAAATTCATTTAACAAACAGGCAAAGGTTTTAACAGGAATTAATAAATCACTTAATGAAGACTGGAAATCTGTGGACTGGTATTTTGAACAAATAAAGCAGTTTGAGCAAACTAAGGAAGAGACGTTATATCTGATGTCTAATGAAAAAAATGCAGTTGCGTAAAATTTCACATTTAAGATGTAACTGTGAACTACGTTGGGAGTTCCTCTATAAATGACCCAATTCAAATAGCCATTAGACTGTGTCTTTATCACTTATTTGCTTTTAAAGCCTGCTGGTCAGAATATATTTTTAATTTTGTGAATTGAAATTTGTTAAAACAAATGTAACATCCATTCCAGGGGAAAAAAAGTCTTCTTGCACTATATTGCTACTAGGCTGTCACTGCTAGGCCAAGGCTACTGTTAATTGCCTTTAGAGACCAAGAATAATGGAATATTTTCTAATCTGGTTTTCACTTTCCTTGCTTGAAATTATTAAGTTCTCCATTATCTCATAGATACACGTTGATCAATGGTATAACTTATTTTAAATATACACAAATTTGGGAGCTCATCTTTTGGAAACTATCCAGATACAATTTCTGTGACTATGTTTGGATGACATATGTACATATGATTTTTCTAAGATATGAGATCAAAATGAATTATACGGAGAGATGAAAACAGTAATTCCCCAAAGGGGAAATAAAAGAACCAACTGGAAGTATAAAAATCCAATTTTAAAGCAAGCATCAATGGTCATGCACAAGTGACTCAGATCACATTTAAATCCCAAGACTGCTTGAAGGAATAACCCAGTATAGATTTTTCATTGCCATTAAATGAGCATTATCTGACACATACATCAAGGAGGTCTTCCAGAAGATTTTGGTATCAAGAATCATGCAACATTTCTCACAAAGCGTAAAAGTTCTTTAAGCCTGGAGAGAAAATTTCAGCCCATACATTAATTTTAAAAATGGCAGTTTGGGCAGAATTATTCTTATGTGTGAGAGGAAATAAAATCATATTAAAAAATATTAAGAACTTCCTACAGGTATTGGGGGTTTTTAAGGGAAATTTTACATATGGTTTTTCTCCTAATAATTAGTATGCAAATATCTTAAACCTCAAAATATTTAAGCCAGTGGAAGTCTGATATGACTTCTCTCATACTGATATCCTATATCCTATCACCAGGATTTAGGAGGAATTATAGGTTAGTTCTATCTATAGCATTTGAATAAAACATCTTTCTATACAGTTTAGGTCCAATTTTGAAATATTTCAAATTTGTCTGGCATTATTAAGTTTGGAACTTTGATTAAAATACATCAACTTTTTTTTTGTTTACATAATGTTGTAGTTTAGCTCTGGCCAAACACCAAAGCCCCCACGAAAAGCCAGACCCTCCCCTCTGCAGCTGAACAGGGGAGAGGAATTTTTTTCCCAAGGTGAGATAAGGATACTGAGAGAGAAAAAACTCTCTAATTAAGGCAGGCAAAACCAGGCTCAAATCTTAAAAGTGATAAAGTGAGTTTATTACAGAGTTAAAGGAGCAAGCAAAACATGGTCTTTAAACACTTTCTCATTCCCGCCCCCCACCTAACAGCCCTCCCTCCTTCCCTCAGAAAGTAAGGAGAACCGGGGGGTTTTTCCTAGGTAGTTCATTCCTCAGATGTTTTCTCTTCTTGGCAAAATATCTGAAGGGGAGGTTGGTTTTTTTCTTCTCGTCTTCTCGCAAGCACTGTGGCAGTTTGCACAAGTTGTTTTTCCCTCTTGGCAAGCAGCCCGCCCGGACACTACTGCCGCTCTTCCTCCCAAGGCCAGGCTGGTCCGAAACTTAGGGTGGGGGTGACACAAGGCTTTTTTAACTTAAGTGACTCCTTTAGTTCTTAGAAGCAAAGGCCTCATTATCTGCGTTAACCCGCCACCAGACCAAAGTCCCTCCTGTAGGAGTTCACCCCCTCCTGCCCCGTCATAGGGTGGATCTCGGCTCCTTCACGGACCCTCAGGGTGCAGGGGAACACTGCATTGGTGCAGTCCTTACCACAGGCTGCAGAGATGTCTCAGCTCCAATGTTTAAAGGACCTCCTCCCCCGTCCTTCCTCTTCTTGGCTGACTTTGCTGGTGTTCATATCTGTTGTTGCTTCTACATGCTGTACTCCTTCTCTCCTGTCTATCTACAACTACATGGCTACATCTACTGGCACGCGTCTGCGTACTACTGTGACCCTTTCTTAAATATGTTGTCACACAGGCGTTACCTTCTTTTCTAACTGGCCCAGCTGTGGCTAGCAGCACGTCCATCTTCAGGAGCCATCAGAGACTGGCTCTGCCTGGACAGCTGTGGAAGCTTCTGGCAGCTTTTTACAGGAGCCATTTTTTGGCCCCTACCACGCCCAAAAATATAAAACAGACCCTTTCAAGCCACCAAACATAATAAGCATATAAGTGTGGTCTTTGAGAGATGTATAAACCTCTTTGGTCTTATTTCCAAAACAAGGAGTTTTCAATAGAGTTCACCTACTCATAAATAACATTTCATAGAAAGCAATCAAGACCTGAATATTGGAATTAAATTGCTTTCTTATAAAGTATTAAAAATTAATTGCGTAGGTTTAAGTGCAATAGTAACTTGCTTACAGCTTAGAATTAATGGACCCTCCTAAAAGCTTGCCATAGGTGAACATGAAATGAACTGTGTTAACGCAAATGGCTGAGCTGAGGAGTAAATGTAGAAAGACTGGTTACCTCCAGATAAGGGTTGAGACCCTAGAGGTCCCCAAGGCTGACCCAAGCTGGAAAATAAGAACAATTAATGGCCTGCCATGTGGACAAGGAAGAAGAATCAAAGAGGTGTTAGAAGACCACAGAGTACAAATCGCTACTAGACCAAGAGGCACATGCAGGGCATGGGAAGATGGAGTGCAAACACCAAGAGGTATAAAGGCCCGGGGATTTTAGGGAACCTCTCCAGAGGCACCCATCTAGACCTGGGCTACAATTAAACCTTACCCTACGCAATTAATTTCTAATAATCCATAAAAAAAAAATCTTTATTTAATCCCCAGAACCTAATTAAAGATGAATGGCCCCTTTATACAACAGTTAGCCTTTAAATGCTTACAAGAGACATTTTCTCCTCTTAGTGTTTTGAGAGGCAATCAAGAGCTTCTTTGTCTCTTTAATTAGTGTCTTTTCATCCTTTCTAGGAACACATAATTGGCAAAATGTTTACATCCTATTGAAGCAATAAGACAAATTATTTTCCACATATTGGAGGGTTTTGACCTTAGATATAATGCCTATAACATCTCCGAGGAAACCCTAAGTTCAAATATAAACTTTAATTACAATTGTATTTCAGGGCAATTATTTGGGCCACAAAATGTAATTTGCTTTATCACTGGTCATTACTCTTTCAAAACTGTTGAGTTACTGTGCCCAGTGGCCTCAATCAAAATCTATTTGTGTACTTGCCTTGCTTTGTAGCTCTAACTGGATGGATGGATGGTGTTCATTTGCTGTCATGTTATAAATGTGTTCACCTTCTCTGCTGTAGCTTCTGCTGGCAGAAGGCACTTCACTCCAAAAGTAAATCTCTTTGAATGTATTTCTGGTTGCAGGCTAAGGTTCTTTGGGAATCCCATGCCTTGAAAAGCTTTATATAAATGTCACGCCTCTTTCATTGTTTTTTGAAAGATACATTTAAAAGGCCTTTTTTCTCTAATAGAGAATACTAAATATTAGTCACATACTGAAATGCTTGCTACCTTTGAGAAATATTTTAATGAATAAAAAATGCATTAAAAGATGCCTAGAATTTTCTAGAGCGTCTAGTAAATGACATGCAGACCTAGATGGTGCTGATGCTTACACCTGTTATCAGAAATAACTATGTTTACACAGACTCTTTTCCTGGACTGCTGGAAGCAGTCATTCAAATACCATAATTGAACCACTGGTAATGATCCCATTAGCTTGACAATGAGAAACATTGTTATTTTTCTTTTAATCAGATAAAGATGTGCAATATCAATGTGTTTTATGCAGTTTAGTCATCAGCTCATGCTAGCAATAGCATAAGGAGCTATTGCTCTTTATGTCTGCTAAGAAAGCTGTGAGACTGAACAAATTAACAGCTACATAACAAGCCATCAGCCACTGGAATACTATCAGTACTTGAAATTTGTTAAGAGTGCCTAACCCAAAAAGCAATGACTGCACTTGAGGACAAGTGGTATAAAGGCCCTAGGGTACCTCTGATCTGCCTGTGATGCTCTTTTGGCCCCAGGAGATGGCTGTTGTCATGTTTGTAAACGGAAGACAGTTTCATTTTTGAGTCTCTAAAAGTTATCCATGTTGCAACTCTGACTGGTCTCATGACAAGAAAGTGGAAGCATTTATGAGCTTCATGGTCAGGTATTTGACAGACGTGTGTAAAGAAGGTTTCAGTTAGTAAAACATGAATATGGGAGAGTTGGGAGGGGTGGTAAAAGGCAGAAAACAAAAACCTGCTAAAGTCTTGTCAGGAGGAGTTCATGCTGGAGAAAGACAGCAGAATACTCCAAAACCAAGGCAGGCAAAAACTATCCATTTGCAATGCAAACAAGATTCAAAGCCTGATTTTAGTCCCTATCTTTTCAATTAGTGCCATCACCACAAAGGCTTATCTTGAGAGTTTAATAGGGTGATATAAATATTGAAGTAGATAGATGCTGTATTTTAAAGTAGAAATGCTTTCTGATGTGAGATAAAGGTGTTCACAGTGGGTAATACCTCAGGAAAAACTTGGCAAGTCGTGGTTCTTTCTGCTTCTCTTCCTCAGTTTTCCAAAACAACAAAAAAAAGGTACTTAAAACTAGACTTCTTGCTACTGTTCATTAAAAAAAGGATGGCAATAAATGATCCTTTGACTACTCAGGGCTGGAGCACCTCTCCTATGAAGATGAGCTGAGAGAACTGTGGTTGTTCAGCCTGGAGAAAAGAAGGCTTATGACAGCCTTACATTAACTAAAGGCAGAGTGAAAGAATAATGGAGACAACATTTAGCAGGGCCTGTTGCAACAGGACAAGGGGTGATGGTTTTAAATTAAAAGAGGGTAGATTTTGATCAGCCATAAGGAAGAAGACTTTTACAATAATGGTGACAAAACACTGGCACAGGTTGCCCACTGAGGTGGTGGATGGCCCGTCTCCGGAAACATTCAAGACTGAATGCCCAATATGGAATGCTGAAGGCTGAATGAACAATTATATATAGCTGATATCATCCCTGCTCATGGCAGAGGATTTGAACTAGGCAACCTTTAAAGGTTCCCCTCAACCCAAACTATTCTATGATTCTATGACATTCTATAACTCTACAGAGCCACTGAGGAAGAAAGAAATTTTTTAAAAATTTAAAAGGAAGAAAGAGGAAAAAACAAGAAAAATAAGAAGGCCCCTTACAGAAACTTAAAAGTTTGCACAGCATAAGAATATTACCAGAAGGCAAAATATGGTTAATATGGGAAATCCCACTAGTGCTATAGCTAGGATGTTTATTTTAACAGTCTGGTGCCTAAAAACATTCTAGTGTTTTGGAAGAAAAAATATTACTTTAATGTGCAGTGCTCTTACTTATGCCTATATCACACCAGTATAATATTGGTGAAAATGCTGCACCACAGAGGAATGTTAAAGTTGAGATCCCCTATGAGAACCAAATTATGAGAAAACATTTACTAGGAAATTCAGATTTACAGGTGAATTTGCTATGCTTATCTGGAGAGAATTCTTGAACCTGATTTACTTATAGGCTATGTCGTTCTACTGGCAATTATTGACTAGGGAACAGATAGACCTACTGCATTTTGTAAGTACTATTTTCTAGTTTGAAACAAAAAGGGGCTTTTTTTTCCTTAAGGCATTTCTCTTAGGAAGCATTGCCTTGACACTCCTTTCAAAAGATAAGTGGTATATGTATCTGTTACTCTGAAGGGTTTTAAGAGAAACACTATTTTTACTGCTTGGGCATTGGTCTGAGTTTTTTTGTTTGTTTGTTTGTTTTATCTGGGGGGTTTTGCTGTTTTGTTGCTGTTTTGGTTTTTGTCATTTGAAAGAATAGCTTTATCAGAGCAAACACTTCATGACTATCTCTGCAAAGCCTTAAGATTGCTGACAACAACACCATAACAACCATCAATATCTACTAGAGGCCACTTTTTAAAAAGAAGCAGAGATACCAATATGTGATGGATACAGAGGAGGCTGATAGATAGAAGGCAGTTTCTAACACTATCTCTAGGAATATCCCAGGCAAAGCAAAGATTTTTCAGTACTTTTCCTAAATATTCACTCTGTCCCAACATGTAATTGACATATGACATATGTCCACCCTGGGGCTGCTTCTTGGCTGTCTATAAACTACTTTTAGTTCAAAATTAGTAAGATATTTTAACCAAGCACAAACTAAAATAAATCATTATCTACATCAGAAACATCACAGGAAAAAATGTCCAAAGTATCTTATTAAGTATGTCAAAAGAGTTAGCTAAAAATCACCTAGTTTGGTAAACAAAAGTGTTTGCATATCCAGTCTCTCACTCCATGAAGGTGGGGAGGAAGGAGGTGAAAGGGTGGAGAAGGGAGGGGAATACACCCAACAGCATTTAAAAAAAAATCCCACACAATAAAACCTTGGGAAAAAAAATGTGATTGAAAATAAAATAAGCTTTGAAAGGAAGCAGTTTCATTTTAACAATGGGATATTTAGTAATCTCATCTTCCTTCAGTCCGCTGGAGCTGTACCAAAAATATGCATTAATATTTAATCTAAGCATAAATATTTCATTTGCATATATAGCTAATTGAAAATTCTTTTCAATCACCAGACTTTGTCCATCAAGGACACTTTGACACATTGAAATAAAGGTTGGTATTAGAATAGCCTTATTCCTTTAAGTAAATATTTAAAGTTGCAATAATATAATGTGCAATAAAATAACAGATAACAAGCAGGAACTTTCAGATTATAATGAAGCTCTTTAATTCTCCCAAATTCTGTTAAAACTTATATTTAAAAAAAAAGAAAAAACACACCCAAGAAAGACCCAAGCAAACAAACAAAAGACTTTATGCAGGTCAGGTGTCTGACTTCTGTGCAACTTGGTGTAGTGGAAGATGAACCTGCCCATGGCAGGGATATTGGAACGAGAAGTTACTTAAGGTTCCTTCCAACCCAAACCATTCTATGAGTCTATGATCTATGGTTGATGGAGTGTCTTTTTTAAGTAAAAAATGACATGTCCAAACAGAAATAGCATATAATTTCAGGTGTGTGTGATTTCTGCAGTGACAAGTCTTGCTGGAACTTGTGTTAGAAGCACAAATTGCCACCACCAAAACCAAAAGGCTGAAACAGAAGAAGATACTGCACAAGTAAATATTTTACATGCATCTCTCTCATACAATCTTCACGCTCCCTTGCAGTTAGATCACTCTCATTTATTACTTCTGAGAAGAACTGTTAAAAATAGATGCATTTCAAGCAAAACAACCTACCTTACTGTCACCTTCCACTCCCAGCTTGTCCCCCTCTTGCAAAGCAGTCTATGCCTGCTGCTCCCTGACACATGGAATGTGTATTCAATTTCATAAACAGCTCAAGGAATTATTTTAGAAACTACCTACTAAAAAGCAGGATCCCTTCCTCCTCAACACACGTATATGTCTCTCTATTCTTTGCTCTAGTTCCAGCTTGAATATGAATTCCCTCTTAATAGCAATGTACCTTAAAAAACCAAAACATAGATTGGTACTTGTGTTTTCACTGTGGCACTGTATAGCACAATAACTTCTAGAGTGCAGCCATCAGTCAGTCACACTGACCTACAGTTACACAGTGAACTACAAGCCTCTTACATTTTTAATAGGGAAAAAAAAAGAGCTTTCAAAATGGCTATTTAGCTGCAAGCTACAAACTCTTCCTAGCATCTTTCCAGACTTTTGTGTTCATGTTAGCTTCTTTCAGATGACTCAGAGGTAAAAAAATCTGTCTTTTGCTTAATTTAACAGGTTTAGAATAGCCATACCAGGAAGGGAGCAGGAAAGAGCAGGACATACTTATCTTTTATGTGTATCTCTTGTCTATTCATGTATGCATTAATATAAAATTTTCAGTAACTTTCCTATGCAGACAAGCATGAAATAATTTTATCAATATTACCTAGGATATATATATCTTCATCTATTTTTATATTTTCACAGATTTTATATCTATAGGGAAAAGTTCAGCTATATAAATATTTTTAATTACAGAAAAATGTTAACAGATTCATACTTGATGAGCTGAGATATGTAGTTATACCTAAACTCTCAGTTATATGACAGCAAGCCACATGTCTTCCAAGGGGCCAGGATGCCATTGTAGCTGGGAATATCCTTGGGTCCTTCGCCAGAGACACAGGTTCCCAGCTGTCACAAAATAAGCCCAGGCTGCACATTTTAGTAGGTATTCTCCCCATTCTGTACTGCATTTTACTACCTTTCTCTGCCTCTGCTTTGAGCAAAGGGTATGTTTTGCAGCTGACTTCCTCCATAGGAGGGTGCCTGAAGCACCAGCCCTATGTCAAACAGTGCAGTGTTCTGAGCCTGCAGAGGGTTCTCTTGGCCAGTTTAAACAAGCAAACATGAGGAAGAAATGTTGGTGGGAAAGATTTTCAGTTAGGCAGACTTTTAACATAAGCAATTTGTGCAACCACAACACATTCTCTGATCGTCTCTGCTGCACAGTGAGACTGAGTCTTTCCGAGGGCAGCAGTGCCACCAGCCCTCCCAAGCACTCAAGTTCCCGATCCGCCCGGGCATGCCCCGAGTAGCTCCTTAGCTCTCTATCTGTGCTCCTTAGCTCGTTCCAGGGTTCCAGTTTGTGAGCTAAATGATAGTGCCAAGGAAACTCTACTGAGAAAAAAGCCTGCATAACCATATTCTTAACCTGACAACATTAAGTCTCATGGAAATTTGCTAATAGATTTCCCAGACATAGCTCCAGCACATATTTTTTTACTTTTTTGAACTAAAGCTTCCCCTATCACTGTGTCAGCATCCTGTATATTGACAAAAACTGCTGTGGTGTTTCAGAGCTTGAGAGAGAATGCTAAGTGCCTGGAATCAGACACACTCAGCAGCCCCAGACACTAAAGTCACTGCTTTCCTGGGCCAGCTGCTCCACTGGCAACTTACTTGAGGGTGGGTAAGTTATAGCAGTGAAGAGCAAAATCAGCTTTCCCACACACATCATCTCAAAAATGCTTTCTTGAGTTATTGAGTTATAAATTGACTCAGAAAATTTTAATTTACTTTGGAGACCTATATGAGAACAAATGCACTAGACTGTATGTGAGACTGAGATTTATTGTTTTATAAGTAATTTGAAATGTTAATGTATTTACTCAAAGAGCTACTGGTAAGTAAGCTATTATAGAATCTGTTTCTTACCAGTGACAGAAGTTATGCATCTTAATATAATTATATATATAAGCACATGCATAATTTATATTTATGTAAATTTAAATTACCTGTTCATAAGTTGACATTAAGTTTTTGAAGGACTAATATTCTTTGATTCTTTGAGTCTTTCATGTGTAAATATTATTAATTTTTTATTCAATGAATATCCTGTTGGTTTATTAAATTTTAGTATATTTGGTATTAGAAATAGATGAAGGACTTTTTACACCAAGAAATTAAAAATGAATTTGTATGTGCTAGATATTTTAACTAAGAATAGTTGCACCTTATTATTCAAATATTTTCTCTTTTAGAAGTCTGACTCAGGTTTCAACTATTGCTTTTGCAGCATGAATCAAACAAGAAGATATTCCTTTGAGTTCAGCTTAAAAATAAAATTATTTGCAATCACAAAAATACAATGTAGCTCTGAATCTAGTGTTTCAACCCAATAAAATCTTTCTGCTATCAGTGCAAGAGGTAAACTTTGGTCATGGCACGGCTTTAAGATAAAAGCTGCAATTGCTTTTCCTTCATTTAGAACACGTACAAATGCAGAGTAGACATGGCTTTGGCTGTAGAAGAACCTATGTATATGTTTCACATGGTTTAGCCTCAACGCTTATTCTGTTAATATGAGAAGGAAATGAATGTACAGGGCTACTATTGGGGTACCTCTTTCTTGGTTTTGCGCCATACTCTCACATAGGCAATAAATTACAGTTAGAGAAAACACAAAGCAAACAGCAGACACACCTGCTTTTCAGGAGATCTTTTGGGCTGACAGAAGTACAGTAAATCACAGATGGTCACTTTAATCAAATTTGTCCTTCCTCTCAATTTAAAGAGAAAGTTATGAGTCCTTAAGCAATAAAAATCTCCTGTTTAACAATGATAAATAATCACAGATGTGAATGCTTGTTTTTTTGCATTCAGCTCATTCACCTGGTAAATAACTGGTTATTGCAAAATACTGTGCACCACTTAAAGCAAATAAGCCTTCATTAATAAGGCAATGTGGATGCCAGATGAAATAATTGATCATAATATGCTAGGAGAATACTTATCTGTTCTATAAATTCTGGAAAGACTAGAAAATCAGTGTATCGGACACACCCATACTCTTCTCAAAACATCTATACCGGAAAAGTAACTGGTTAGATCCACAAGATATTTAAATTCTTATCAGATAAGTCTACCTGTCACTACTTACTGTGGTCAAAATATCTTTTTCTAGGATTATTGTCTTTCCCTCTTTCCTATGAAGCAGATAAAAATCATGATGTATGTTTGATACCAGGGTGTTCAACTTTATTTTTTCAATGCATGAGAACATTTGAAACCAACAAAATAATCTAATGCCAAGATGAGGACGTAATTGATTGCTACCCAATGTTTATCCCTTCCAGTTTTCAATCCTACAATAAAAAATAGCATTTCTGTGATTGTAAGAGACATCATGAGTGCAGGAGGAAAATAATTTTCCATTTATTATTTTATGTCCAGAATGAGAATATTTCAAAACAAAATTAAAAAGAAATTGTTTTATGTTTCAAGGGAATAAACTTGCATTTTCATGCTGGATGCCTTTTTAATGCTGTTACATAAATCTCTGAGGTTTCCTAAGCCAAAATCCAAGCTTTTACCAATAAAGTTTAAAGAAAATAAAGGTAGTTTTCTCATTAAAAAAAGCTATAAAAAGTTTCAGATCTGGAGTTTCAATGTGTATCTATTGGATTCTTTAGAAAATTACTTGACAGGAGGGGAAAAAAAAAAAAAAAAACAACACAGAGAACTATTCTTATTTAAACTGGAATTAAGCTTGGAAATAAAGCTCCACTCCTTGTAAAAGGTTAAAAAGCTTTTCCAGCAAGAAAGGATAAAAACTTTTCATTACCTTCTACCCAAGAATATACCAAACAAATAGGCTACTAATAAATTCCTTTATAAATGTCAAAATGAAAAAATAATTTATTACCTAAAAATAAATTTAAACACAAAAGAAAACTTCAAAGGCTATCTAAAAGTATTCTTATGACCCTCATAATGCAGACAGTTGAGCTGAGGAATCCCACGAGCCATGTTCTTAGCTCAGGTGCCTGGTGTGGTGGGATGAATAAATGCCACTTAATTCAAGCCATTGCCTTTGTTCATTGTACACTACAGGGAGCAGTTTTACAGTACATGTGTATTACCGCGATGCCTGTTATTATGGCTTATCCCGGTAATCAGTCGAAGACGCAGAAATAATGAGAGCCGGAGTTCGGGCTGTGTTCAGAGCAAGGGCGGAAAGGGGGGGAAACCCCTTTCATTTAATTCTTATATACACTTTTAGAAATCACAGATCATTGGAGAAAATTAACACTTCCGTCTCTAACTATATTGGTTACAAGAAGTGTCCGTCAAAGGGATCTGTGTCCATGGGAAAGGAATGTAAAAAGATAATTTTTACAACAACATAGCTATGTTTACAGAAATCGTCCTTGAGACTGTCTAACAGAGAAAACTAGCTATTTTACAGTGAAAAATGGGCAACACATGTGGTATTAAAGTACCTCACCACTACAGAAATTTTAAAATTTGGTCCTAGATATTCAGGTGTCGGACCTCTTCAGGCCCATAATAATGTGAAATATCCAGCTCAATGGTATGGTCTGTTTTCTTCACTCCTACTTTCCTAAAATGGCTACCACCAAATAATGTTAATTTGATATCTGTAGTGGCTATTTCTAAAAAAGGAGAGGGAAGAGAACCTTATGAACCGGGGCTTTTACCCTTGTCTTGAAACTGCCATGAACACTGAAGAAAGAAACAAAAGTGCTGACAAAAGAATATAAAGTATTAACGTTCCTGACTACTAAAGTTTATACTCACTATACCACAGTGTTATCAAACAGTGATCTGTTTTTCAGATTACACTGCTAAAATGGATGCAAATGGTTATTGCAATGGAATATTTAAATTTTAATTGAATGACTTATGGAACACTGTGATGAAGCAATGCAGAGATCTCATCTAACTACTACTTTTCTTGTATTTTAAATGTGAAGCTACTGAAGTCATACCAACACACTTCTAATTCCTTCAAGTAAAATTTATTGTTCTCTGAGTATTTCAAGTTTGAGGGAGGGCTAGGGAAAAATTCCTGAAATAGTAAGTAATGAACGGAATAATGAACATGTTGTTGAGAAATTAAATCTCTACAAACATTCATTTTGTATGTGATTTCTGAATTCAAATACTAAGAAAAAGTCAAATATCATAAGACTTTTCTATGGCATAAGACTTGGAATACATGGACTTCTCTAGAGTGGGTAAGTCATTGTAGTTTACTCTTTCTAATGTCAAAGATATATATTTCAAACGTGCTAGTATATGTTGAAGATAGACATCAGTGAAGTAAAAATGCAAAACCAAATGCAAAAGCTTGAGGTTTACCAACAGGATGTGCTCTAAAAGTGGGATTAGATGAAGGCAAAAGTAACTAATGCAATTGTACCAAGGACTAAAGATAAAAGAAGCAATGCCAGGTTGCTAATATTGTACAGCTCCACAGCCTTGAGCCTGACATGTCTTATTTACTGCATTCTGCTGCTTTATCCCCAAAAGGAGTAGTTGTTCATATATATACTAACAGCATACCTAAAAATCTAACCATGAACAACTGAGAGAGCTGCCCCATCGTTGTGTTCTTTTACTGCAATCACTATACTTCCTAAAATGCTACAATATAAGCAATCTATCTAGTTACAAATGGGCCACATGTTCTGAAAGAATACAATGTATTCAGACTATTGCTTGACCTGCAGCAGCATTACTGGTGTGAATGAGAAAAGAGATCCAGCTGGGTCCTACTATTTCTAACATCTCCCTCTTTGAATGGTTCAAAGAATAGAACAAAGACCAGTAGTTAGGTTTGAATCTAACATTTTCAATCAAGAAGGGATTGGACTATGCATTAAAACACAACTTTAAATAACACTATAAAAACTTTGCAACCTTGAGTTTGAAGGAGGACGAATCTTGACTCCTGCCCCAGAATATTATCCCATGCCTGATCTATTTTTCAAGTAAATCTGGATGTACTGGGACTGACCACAGATATTCAATATCTGTCCCTTCCTACTAGTAAAGGGCTAAATGCCTAGAGAATACAGATGAAAAGAGTAACAAAGTAGAAGTCAAATACCAGAATACAGTAGAAATCTTAGTTATAAAATAAAGATAGGGAAATTGCATAATTGAGCTCTCTGGACCAACTTTGCAGATGGCCTCAGAGACAGCAATAACAGGTAAGCATAATTTGACCTGGGTTTTTATGACACTAATACATTGTGGTAACTATAGCTAAGAAAAGCAGGGAGACGGGTAGCTGAATTTTTTTCCCTACATAAAAGGAGGCTTCTTAAATTTAATTGGTCTATTTTAAACCATTGCAAACTGCAGCCATCAGGCTTTTGATTCCCAGATAGGTACTGTAACTATAGCTGGCTTTCATCCTTGCTGTAACTTGTTCTTTTCTCTTCTACCCAAGACAAATAATCAAGAGGGTCATAAAGCCAAAGAGTATCTGTCTTTATCACAGAGTTCAGCAAGATGACAGACAAGGCTAGGGAATTATTTTTAGACATGAAGGTCATAAATATTTAAATTTGATGGATTTATAATTTAAAAAGAAAAGACCATTAGAAATTATGCTGTTTGAGAGACTGGTTTTCTCTTTTTTGCTTTATAGAGCTTGATTTCATTACACAGCCTACCGATTTATTTTACATCCAAATGTATTTCAGTAAAATATCTGGAAAATGTAACTATACTTCATTGAAATCTGTAAATCTAATTCCCCAGGACACTGAAAAAAATCTCAAAAAATCTTTCTTGTTTTTTCTGTTGAGCAGGCGTTCCATGTTCTTCTGTATTAGTCTAACAGTTTATGTTAGAACATAGTAATAAATAATCAAAGAATATTATTTTTAAGACTTTTTTTTGTTCACTTCTCCATCATTAGCTTCTAGGTTCTTTATTTTTAATCATATTTAGAAAATTTTCAATTACTAACATGCATATTTTTTCACTTAAATTTAATTGAAATTGGTATTTAACATGTGCTTAGAATTTTTAATTATAGTCATCAGTTTTTAATCTACTACTATCTAGATCTTACATATTGTTTCCACACAGAAGATGCTGCTTACACACAGTGTAATGTAGCACAAAGTTTGAAACATGTCAACAACAAGTGACTTGGTCTCCTCTAAAACAGTTTCAACAAATACTTTTGCACATTCTCAGCCTTTGATGGTAAACTGTTAGATAGATTTACCATTGCAGCAGAGGTCAAAAGAGGTCAAAGACAGAGGTCTGCCTTTTCTGGCAAGTGATCCTTCAATGAGATGCTGTTTAGTAGACTCTGATAATGAAAAAATGTGCATTTAAAACAGTCTTGAAACTTTTAAACGCAGCAAATCCAGTTGTTCTGAGCATTCCTGTTCCTAATAGCTATTATACTTAATGATGTGTAATATGTTTTTCTCAAGTTGTCCTAAAGCATTTTTTCCTTTAGAATTTTTACTCAATATTAGCTGGATTTCCCTTCCATTCTGTATCAGAGCAGTGTTTGTTCAGAACCAATATACTTTATCACCTTTCCAGAACCTTTTAATAATGAAGATGCCAAGACTAAAACTTCACTTTGGAGTAATTCTCACTCTTAGTAACCTCCTTATCAAGATGAGGAACAAGTATTTTTTATTATTAAAAATTACCTGTATTGCTGTCTATATATTCATAAGAAACATGCCTGGATGTTTCTTAGAATTTCTAGGAAGTCTATATATAAATATGTCTGACATACACATGATTGTATCCTTGATTATCTAATGTCTGAGTACCTCACACTGTTTACATGCCATGAGGTCATCTTCAGAGCTCTCTAATACAGACGAAGAATCGGGAAACAAGGGAAAAAAGCTGATTGCCATCAATGTAGTTTAGGCAAAGGTAATAAAAATATACTTTATAACACAGCATTGCATTTTAATTACTGACATATCATCCTTTGAAAGATGTGCAATTGTTCTAATCTTTGCACATCTTACTACGTAAAGGCAAAATAAAAAATAAAATTAGAAAAAAAAAAAAACCCACCCATGACCCTTTCTGTTTAATACATTTTCTTTTAAAAGTAAAATAGAATGTTTCAGTGCAAGATCTCAGACTTTTCCGATTCTTAAAACTGCTGACAAAAGAACAAACTTCTGCTGTTAGTAGAATCTATCACTTGAAGTACAACTAGACACTACAGCAAAGCATGAACCTTTCTCTCTACAGTGTCATAATGAACAGAGATACAACTAAACCCACTGA
The DNA here is from genome assembly GCA_013398175.1 of Climacteris rufus. NCBI lineage: Eukaryota > Metazoa > Chordata > Aves > Passeriformes > Climacteridae > Climacteris > Climacteris rufus. Next base: position 2,306,006 of record VZRZ01006927.1, read on the forward strand.
CATCTGAAATAACAAGATGCAAGTCAAGTTGTCCTGATTATGAAACTTTGTGATGGCTCACAGCCACACATAAAAATCAGCTCTGCACCAGTGATGCACTTTTAGTACTTGTCATATCCGAATGGAACCAGTATGCTTTTGATTACTTGTCTTCACACAACCTCTTTGTTTCTTACATTTTCAAAGTCTCTGCCTGCTCATCTGCATGCAGCTGCTATTGCCTGAATTATTCCAGCATTGAATTATGCTTCAATTTTTGCACCTCTGATCACAAGCCCATAATCTCGGTGTGAGGCAGTTCCCTCAAAACGGGTATGGATTACTCAGTAGTATATAAATAGAGTTGGTGGAAGAACTGTGAACAAAAAAGAAAGGAAAAATTAAACTGCATGAAGGAGAAAACATGCTCCCATGGCTTGGAAAATATGTCAGCTATAAACACATCAGAATAAATTTAACTTTGAAACCTCAGCAGAAATAAATAGGGACCATGCTCACAAATTATCTCAGTGCATACAAACACACTAGCTGTTGGTTCATATCTAGGTGAGCAGATGGGTTATTATTTTGTTTTTGTTTTTAAGAAACAAGGCACCCTTCAGGCACTGATTCTGAAATAATTATGCAGTTTAAAACCTGACTAGAGTATGTAAAATTTACACTGCTCAGAATAACTGTGTCTTATATTAAAAGTCTGATAGCTCAAGAGCTACTGTGTTGCAAATGAAGGCTCATTCCTGTTAAGAATGGTCTTTGAGGGAGTCCTTGGTTTCCGTGTTTTTAAAGCAGTACGTGCACACAATCTGTTCCCTGTTGGTGAAAACATCTCTTCCTCCACAGGTTCTGTCACACAAAGCTGTACTTTCATCTCTCATCCAAGCCATGTATTTATACATAACTTTGAAATTTCACCCTCTCTTTTCTTCTTTGGAACACTTTTCCAATTTTCTTGTAATCTCTTTCAATTGTGTCATTACTGTTTAAAATATTAACTTTACTTATCTTAAACACTACAGAGCAGTTTCTTTGCTAATGAAATTTACTACAAATTACAAAAATTAGTAGATAATTCTCTTGATTTAAATCAGTTCTGAATTAGGCTTTCAGCTGTGTAAAAGCCACAGTGCACTCGGGATCCTTTTGGCACTCTTGCATTTAAGTGGTATGGTTTGGTACATATGCAAACAGAAGGCCCATCAGTTTTCATTTGTCATGACTTGGATAAAATCGCGGTACCTGCTACTTCAGTTTTATTAGCTTTGATTACGCAGCACAGATTATAACCCCTGAAAGAAAACCCCACAGAATTTTTCAAAGATTTAATGAAGTGAGCTAGTAGAGGACATAAAGTCATCAAAGATGTCAGTAAATTCTGTTGGTGACTATTACCAACATCAAACCAGATCCTCAACAAGAAAAGCTCTTGGTTAACAGCTTTCAAGAAAATCACTTAAAGATGATGTGTCGAACAACCACTAAAGATATATTGACTCCCGCTTGAATCTTTTACACAATCACACTTTTTTTATGACTACTGAATGTAGGATGAAAATAACCTGGGTCGAAACACAGAGCTGCTAATCTCCAAGGAGAGCCGACAACTCCTCTGCAGGACTAAGACTGTTGCTGGGATGATAAAGGAAGCTTGCCCTACTAACACTGCAGGAGTAGCAAAAGTTTCCCTTATCAGAGTAAAACAAGCCTTACAGCAGCAATAAATCTAATTTCCATATATTGTGGCTTAACCTCAGTAGGCAGCTAAGCATCACACAGCCATATCCATAAATAGATTTTGTATCATGAAATTAGTTTTTGAAATAATACACGTAAAGGATTGAGTCAGGACAGATCAAAGCTTGTTAGACATGAAAAAACTGTTAAAAAAAATCTTTTCTAAATTAAAAAGATTTTGTTGGTAGAAAAGTATGATTCCAGAGTTAAACTTTAACAGCAGTAAGTCAGCAAATGTGTTAAGCAGAATTAGTGTGAGATCAGATCCCTAATTCCAGATAAATGTACAGTGTATTTTCTCTAGGTATTTGCAAAATGATGTAACTGGAATGTAAAGAGTTCCAAAGTTAGAAAAAGTTACTTACTTCATGCTAAGAAAGTGAACAAGAGTCACATAACAAAACACAAAAATGTCCAGTGATAGACACAAAATTGTGTCATTGAGCAGGAGTTCTATAAAGGCAGGCATTCATTTGGCAGAACACTAACACAAGTTATGAAAAAGGAAACAAGCATTCATTAGGGTCTTCAAAGTCCTTTTGACAGGGTCCTTGGAAAAATGCTTTTAAGAAGTATTAATAGCCATACAATAAGAAGTATGATTTAGGATGGATCACAAACCAGTCAGGAAAAAAAGAATGATAAATGGCAGTATGAAAAGAAAGAACAGCATTTTGTACCAGAGATAAAGACTAAACTAGTATGGTTCAAGTTTTTTAAGACATGAATGTACAAGAGACTAAATGCAAAGATGCACATTATTAGCTGATTAGGTAGAAAAACAACACCTAATATTGTTAACCATTCCAAAAAGATTTAATTCAACAATGTGGTTGAAAGTACAATAAATTCAATTTAATTTAACTTGTAAAAGAAAAATCTATAATATATAAAACAAAAATTGTTTTGCAATGACTGTAGATGAAGTATCACACATTGTGAAGGAGACAATTATAAGCTACATGGATGTAGAGCAATATTTTAAACTGGGTTATCAAGAGTGCTCCTGTATCCTGGGTACTGGAAATATCACTTTCCTACATTATTATTTTTCGTCTGGAAAAATTCCTCAGAAACTGCAGAGGAAGAAGAAACACTTTTTAAATCAACAACACTGAGAAAACCTGCCGTTTACATTTTAAATTCCTAGCCCGAGGAAACTGTATCTCTTTTTGTCAGTGCTGTGTACTATGATTTATTCTACATTAGTGCTTCTATGCATTCTGATGTACTGAATCTTGAAGCACTAGATGTGTGACTGTCTTGAAACAAGAATGGCATAGATCAAAATTAAAACTAGGATACTCTGTTGTTTATCTAAAGACCCACAGGTTTGTGTCTTTGTTTATTTCTTCATCTCATCTTTAATATCCCCTAAAAACACAGAAGGAAATGTAATCAAATGATGTAGAAACAGAATGAGGCTACAGGATGATAGCTGGAAACTACAGTTCCTACAGTATCATAATTCAAAGTCCTCTGTCCAGGTCTGCTTCTTTCTGAATGTCCTTTGAAAACCAAGGGTTTCAGGAGAAAAAAATAATCTCAACTAATGGATTTCTTGGCATAGCACATTTGTTTTTCCAGGGTAGCATAATTTTACATTTTAAATTTCATTAAGAAGTTTTACCCTCAAGGTTCAATTCCAATTAATTAAATGTGGGGGGAAAAAAGCCAGGTGACTTTCATCCCTTCAAGAGCAGCTTGAATTTAATTCTGTAAAAGGAAGTATAAACATCAAGCCTAAAATATAATTGTTCTACCAGTAAAAGCTAAACTGAACACAATAACCCACAGTCCAAACAACCTTGAAAGCACAGAATGCAATTTGAGTCTTAGTACAACTATGTGCATGTGTAAGCAGTCTTAACTTTTTCTGCTTTACAAATTATTTTTTATCTTCCCCTTAAGAAGCATAATAAATCTCCAGGTCAGCAAGCTTTGAAGATTCAGTTTTCTCTGAATATTTTAATCCATGACAAAAGATTCATAATAATGAATAATTCACAGTTAAAATGTGTAGTTCTTTCCATTCTTTGATTATAAAATAGTAATATAAAAGATTTCCACTACTCAATTCCTAGAGTGCACTCTTCTTTGTGACAAGAAATGGCAAAGCTACAGTCGTTCCTTTTCATAAGACTCTGCTATGTATCATTGTAGCATCATTAGCAGGCTCTCTTAGGTTATTATAGTAGTTATTGATACCAATTATTGATACATGAAACACTGATTACAAAGTAGAACTTGTCAGAAAACTTCATTCCACAAAAGGCTTTGATGTTAGGTACACTTTTCTTCATCAAGTAGTGTAAAAGGCAGCTCCATCCATCTATTCCAGATACAGGCCGGTTAATATGTAGTAGTAGCACTTCTATAGGAATGTGGGGTGAACATCAGCTTCTGGAGAATTGTTCAGTGAAAGTAGACATTAGCATAAACATAATAAAGGGTGATATGTCACTTAAATTTGATATTCTTTTTCATCACACTTTTCTGGCACAGATTTCTAAAGCACTGCCAAGAAAGCTTGTTCTGTAAACTGTCAAATTTACTGCCAGCTTTAACCCTGCTAGCAGAATGCTTTGGGGATAACAAAATCCATTGCATTTTAATTCAGTACACCCTTACACAGAGGCCAGCATTTTGTCACCAACATATATTAGGAAATTTCAACTTCAAGTTCAGAAATTTTTTTAGATATTAGAGAAAATAAAGGTTTACTACAGTATTTTCATATGGCTTTTCTTTCAAACTGAAATGCTGCATATACATGTGGCGGGATCCAGTCCACTTCACGCTATTTCCCGTGCATCAAAGCACACTTAGCTCTCCAAAGTAGTGTGCAATTTCTCATGTGCTTGGGGAAAGGTGGACTAGTTGTACAATACTGATCTGTTTCCAGTGTGTTACATTAGAGCATTACATCTTTGAAATGCCACCAAGCTGCTTACCTGTATACCAAAGAAATGTGTGCTATGACTCAAAATCTTTCAAAAGTATAGCTAACTAATTTATAATACATTTCTAATACATTTGCAGCAGAATAAGGGACAGGGTTCTGTGAGTTAAAAGGCCTAGCCAGTCCTACACTCTTTGATTCTGCTGTTAAAAAATAAATAATGTAGCAAATATTTTATTCTCTATATATCTCTCAAAAATTACCTGCAGGAATGCTGCATTTTGCAGTCTCATCCACTTGGCAATTCTGCATAATCCATCTGAGGAAGATTTCTGTTTATATTGAATTTACTTTCACCATTGCTCAAGGTCAAAACTGCAGAAAATATACTTTAAATCAAATTTTTAAATCCATGAATCTGACAGAAGCAATCTGGGTACATAACTCTGCTTAAATGCATAGCATAATTTAGTAAATAGCACTTTATATCTTCTTTAAAGTAGATGTTACTTTTATTGATAAGGCCAATGGGAAGAAAAAAATCTCACAAAAATGAGGTTACGTATAAATAGCAATATTGAAAAACTTTGGCTGGAAAGAATTTTCAGGCTTTTAGAAAGTACATCAGTTTATAAATTTGCTGTGAAAATTAAGTTTTTCCTTATTCTCTTTATTATAAAACCTCCAAATTCCTACAAGAGAATTAACTATAACCCCAAATATAACTTCTACTATTTGAAATGTAATTAAACTACATATGTAAGTTGTCTAAGATATGACAAGTGCATAAAGAGCTGAAAAAGACCTACCAGGACATGCTGCAAAACAAATGTGATTTTATCATTATTTCAGTTGTCATATATAGTCACAAATACAGATCATCAGTATACACACAACCATCAGGTCACTAATAAAGTTAAGAACTGCTCAAGACCACCTATATTTGCAGATTACTTTTTTTTTTTTTACAGTTCCAAATTGTGTGCACACTTTTCATGCAAAGTTCACAACCTCTGCTCTCTGGAAGCACCTTCCCTTAAATACCATGTCACATTATAAAATCAGAACATATGAGAGATGAAACCTGGAGCACCACACCACATTTCAGCTTGCTTGTATCAGCCTGTTCATTTGGGCTGTAATATCCAAAGAGGAGCCTAAACCAGGAAAACCCGAAGGAGTAAGAGGCAATGCACAAAATGCTGCACCTAGGTAACTGCGGCCTTCTGGTAGGTCTGGGTGTCTAATACCTACGGGCTTCTCAAGCAGCAATAAATACATGTCTGTATTTAATACAGATTGAATGCACATCTGCAATAGCATGGATAGCATCATTCTGCCCCCTTTGACCTTTGGAAGGTGAACGCATGCCTTTCTCAAATTTAAAGTGTAAACATATACAAGGCTGAATTTTTTCTCAAGTACTTTACATTTGTTAGTTCAACTTAGTGATTTTTCAAGTTAAGGTTAGAAAGTTCTTTCCACTGTAAAAAAACAAAAGAGTTCAATTGACATATCATCTTCTTCATTTCAGAATATTGACTATGTATGTAGTAGAAAATATCAGCAAAGGCTTAGTTTTGCATAATCTTGAGCAGAAGGAGAAAAACAAATATGCTAAAAAAACCCCTCATGAGCCGCTGACTCCACTCTTCATACATGGCAGTTCTTTCAAGCAGAAAAGATAGAATTTCTCAAGGATAGGGCCAAGACAACAGAACGAATTCCCCTATTACAGCTGAAACAGTACAAACCATATTCCAAGTGCAAGGCTCATTCCCTTGAATTGCCACCCTGTACACCACACAGACTACATATACATAAATCACATTTGCCAAAGGAAAACAGTAAATAAAATAGCTCTATTGAAATAAGACTCTTCATTTTACATTCCCTTGGTGATAAAGGAAAAAGAATAAAAAACTAAAAAACCTCATGCCAGATGCTGGCACATTACTAAATTACAAATAAAATATACCATTTTGCTATGGAATATGATAATGAGTAAAACAAATATAAGACTAATAAGAAGAGAAGATGGGTGGACACTGTCCCTGTGAGATGTAAGACCATATCCCAAAATATATTCATGTAAACCATGTGCATTGTGGTATATGAGTTACAAAAATTTTGTAGGGTCCTTTTGTTAGTTGTTCATGCAAAGGCTAAAAGAGCCAACCCAAAATCCAATGTTATAGAGCCTGGAGTTTTACCATGAATAGAAAAGATCAAAGAGATACATTGGGGCAAGACTGGCATAAAACCATACTATATGGATAAAGTACTTCACAGAATGGGAAGCCCTTAAAACAAATCTCCTCAATTGCAATTCAGGCTTGTAAGGGAAAATTAGGTTTCTAATCTATATATTTTAAAGAAAATTGTATAATTGTACAACAGCAGGGATTAATCTGTTATTATTTTTAAATGTTTATCATCTTTAAAAGTGTGACGTGAAGGTTTTTTTAACAGGTGAAATATTGCCATTTTTATTAACAATTTGAGTTTATTTCTCTGGGTGTGGATTTTGTTACCAAAGGATGACATGGCTAAACCACAAGCATATGTTATTCTAACAACTTTAATTGTTCCTATAACAAAAACAATCACAATCCTCTTCCTCTTTCATAGGAGTTAAGACTTCCAAAAATATTAGGTTTCCCCAAAAGGTCAATGGAAGAAGCAGCTAGAAGAGCCAGGGGATACAGTCTGCTTTCTGTTTATGCCCTGAATCCTGTTTTTATTTCTGTCATTCAAGAACAGAACATCACAGCAGGTTTTCTAAAATCACCAGATGAAATTTAGTAGAGTGACTTTATTTGGACTAGTCCATGTGGAGAGCTGATTGACAGCCACAGTGTGCATTCTGCAAAGCAGGTGGCAAAGGCCTTTAGTGGCTGCTTCTCTTCATGCTTTCCTTCAGCAGGTGGTCCACTGGTTTGTGCCTACAATTATTCCATAAATAAATTATTGATCTGTCACTTCTGAATTCACACTGTATTCTAGCCTTGAAATCTCATTGTTTTCAAATATATCCTAGAGATTACTAAATTTGTAGAGTAACAAAAAGTTGTTAATGCATATAAAACCAGATTTTTTAAAAGACCAATGTCAATTTAGGCACTCTCCTGCCTGGAATTAGACTTAGAAATTACTTAGCAGTTTTTGAATGAAACATATTTCGCATCTCTTGACCAAGGAGTTACAAATAATAGGGAGAAGTATATAAATCACAGTTTTGCAAGTGCACGTGACAAACTTTAATCTGCCTATAACAACAACAATTGCGTGTGTGATATCTACAGAAATACCACAATGTCTATTTGGCTGAGAAAATGCTACAACAATCTAGTTAAATATCAGTATTAATGTAACTCATTGGAAATAGTGGCCCAGCAAAGGTTCCAGAACAAGGACAAGAGCCAGATTAAGGTAAAACATAGTTGGATAAATGACTACAAATTACATCTGAAATATCTGTGTATGCAACATATAGATATATAGGAGGATTTTATCTATATACACAATTACATTTATTTCCATATATAACATTACATTAATATCTACAAATAATTGTATATGGAATTGTATATGGAATAATATATATTGTCTGTATATGGAAATAATACATATAGAAATAGTGTGCACTTGGAAAATATGAGCTCCATATAACAATAGAATTATCATATCTACAAATATATATAAAATCATTTCTGTGTATAAAGAAACCCTATGCAGAAATCAGAAACAAAAATTATTATAAAAAATAATGCAGAACAGAAATCTGACAAATAGACATCATCAGGTAATGGGGGAGAAAAACAAAAAGTGATATAAGAATGACTGCACTGGATCATTATCACACATCAAAGTTAACCTGTAAAACTGAAGAGGTTACCAGAACAATAAAGAAGGTAACTTCTTACTTGGCTTTTTTTTTTTCCCCAATTATTTTCCATTCTTCCAGTTTTTTAATTTTCTTGGTTTATTTTTTCGTTTCTACTAGAGCAAATACTATCAATATTTTTCCTTTCTATTTATTTTTAGTACATAGTTTGATTTTTTTAAACACATCCACCACAGTTCAAATTTTTAATACTTTGCACTTAGTTCTCTTAGTTTAAAAAAAAAATTACCTTAATTATATTTTGTGAAATGTCATTAAAAAGTCAACCATCAGTTTCAACCAATTTAATGTTCCTCAGAGCACTTCTGGATCATTAAAAATCCTATAAAATTTATTTTAAAATTTTAGTCAGATTTCTCTGACTCTCTTCTTTTGTTTTGCACAATTAGCTATTCTCATAAAAAAATGTGAATATTCAAAATCCCTTGTTCTGCATTTTCTTTTTCTTCTTACTTATGTAGCCACCTTTTTCTAGAATCTACAACTCTGTGCAAACATTAACTAAATAAGAATTTCTATAATCTTGATCTGTGCAAGCTGTACTTTGCTACTTTTCATTATTATTGCCCTACTTCAGCGGGTTTTGTAAGTATTTGAGCAGTCTGACAGCAGCATTTATAGTCAGATATCTTTTTCCTTAAAGAATATCATAAATCTTTTTTCCATTAAAATATATCAACAAGCTAGTGCTTTAAAAAGATATTGCTTGAAATATTCCAGTGTGTTGCAATCAAAAGTGCTTGATCTCTTTTGTGCTTCAGAGACAAAATGTTGAAACATTCATCACAAGTCATTAATAGAAGCTGCTGGTATTTTGTAGATACAGCTGTTTCATCCCAATTTTGAACCTTTTTTGGAACACATTCAAACTTAATGAAAGCTCTATTTTTTCTCAGTATCCTGATTGTAAACAGCTTAATATGATTCTTTCAATAGTCCACCACTTGTGAGAGCCAGATAACTCTTTTAGTCCTTACCCAGGCTGTTCTTTCCATAGTGTCTGCTCAGAAACGCCATCAGTAACTTGTAACGAAAGCAGAAGCAAAGCAAGACAGTGAACATCACTCCTGGCGAGGTGAATGCAGGAGGGAACCAGGTAAATGGGGGAAGAGAATGAGAAAATAAAGTGGGACTATCATGCGAGGGTGTATGCCAGAGGGCTGGAAAGTGAGGAGGATGAAAGCAGAAGGCTGATGTCCTCCTTTGAAAGGAGGGAAAAAAACTTGAAACTGTGTTATGAAAAAGGAAAGAGAAGAAAAGCACATGTCCATCTGTGATGATATACAACCAACTCATTCTCAATGTTTATTCTTACCAATGGTACCTAAAAAAATACACCAAACCAAAAAACAATAACGAGGTTAGTGGTCATCTGAGTTAAAGCTTATGAGAGTTCAATTTTCCGCATTTTACTCACCAAGTCAAATCCTCTCCCGGTGAGAAAATGTACTGGAAGACTGTAAAATTGTACAGAACCAAGCATTTGTGAGCCCAGGGCTCAACAGAATTGTACTCCATTAGCACAGCTAGATGCTCTTCAGATCATTCAGGGATAAACCAATAGCATTTTTCATTTCAAAATGTACAACTATCAAGTTCTAAGGAGACAGAAACTGAGATTTTTTTTGGCCAGCAGAACAAAATGTCATTTTTTAAACACAGTTGTAAGTCTTGCTCATACAGTCTGTACTACTTCTGAAGACAATGCATAGTTATATGACTTAAATGGTATCAAAGTGAACCTGAATTTAACTCTAATTTTGAAGCATAGAAGTCTGAGCCTTAGTAGTCCCTTTCTCAAACTGAGAAGGCAAAGAACAAAGTCTTGCTTTTCCTTTTGTTCAGTCCATAAGAATATTTTTACACTCAGTCCCTCAAGAATCATTGAATTTCTTAAACACTTTGAGAACTAAAGACTACTTTCTCCTAAGATGGCATAACTTTGAAATTCAGTGTTGGTTTTTAAATGCAGAATTACCATAGCCAGGATGGTAGTAAATTGGTCTTTGACAGATTGCTTTCAGTCTCATTTAATGGTAACCATAGTAACAGGGTTCTGCAATTATCAATTGTGAGAGCATGGTCTATCTAAATAAATAAAGATATCATCTGCCTTAAGTCTCTAATTACATCTGCATAATTAAGAGCTAATCACAACAATTTTAAAGGGATCTTTGCATTATTGATTTTTTAATTACATAATAGTATTGATATTTTGGTAGGTGTTTAACTGCAGTCTGAAAATACGTTACTAGCAGATAATTGTCTCAGTTTGAATAGGCATTGCAAAAGTTTCACCTACTGGGAGGAAGATGAACCACTGAAAATTACTTCAGTTTTGGTTAAAAATAGGTATGACAAATATGGGGAAGGAAAGTAATACAGGTTATATCAGTATGCAAAATCAAAAACAAGTTTTTTAAGTGGTCATTTGTGAAAGAGCTGTATTAGTTGCAGTATTCTTCAATAGGCTACTGGTAATAAACACTGTGACATTTTAAATTATTGCTAATTACTTAGCCTACTAGTTAACAAATTTTATAATAGTCAAGAAACTATTGAATATTGTTGTTACATGTGAAAATTTTACCTTTCAAAATATATCTGTTGTATCCAAACTCTCATGCTTGTATCTGAAATTTTACTTCAACTTCTGTTGGCAACTGCATGACCTTGCCCATTTATTGTGCTGGAATCTATAAAAGGCTCCATAGGGTGAAAAATGCATGCTTCTTTTTAGGCTTTCAGAGACACCTTCCTAGTTTTGATATGCAGAAGTTTTTGGTTTTTTTTAATCACTGTATTTTCTCAATTAATCACTTGTAGCTCTGTAAATAAGTATAATATCCAACAGTATTAATTGTCAGCACTGAAAAATATTAGTGCAGTCCTGTGCCTTAAGCAAAAAAAAAAAAAAAAAAAAATTACTGCAGATAAAATTTGAAAGAACATCACCTAAAAGGACATTGTTTTATATAGATTTAAAAAGCATTTGATTTGAGTATTTTGAATTCTCGATTGTTTCTTATAGAAAAATAGAATTTCTTTGTTCTCTGTCTGTCTCTCAGATGCTAAAAACTGAATAACACAAGCCAAAGTTAATATCTGGGATATGTTCCAGAGATGCAAGTCTATGTTACATGCAGTCCCAAACTAACATTAACCATCCTAGCTTGGAGACTAAAAAGAACACAGATGAGGTACCAGAGGCTTCTAAGTGACTTCCACAAACATGCTCAGTTAAAGTGTTCATCACCTAGACCAATGCTGAAATTAAGATATAATTTTAAAGTTGATCCTCTTTTAAACCAGAGCTTTTTGTTTCTCCTCTGCTGCATTTATACCTGCCCATTCAATTACATATTGAGGGAGAAAACTACATTAACAGAGAGAGGTGTTACTGAAACATCCCTGAACATTTTAGCTTCAAGTGAAAATCACTGATTTGTTTCCTTCCTCTCTAATGCTTGGGGAAAACTGAGATAACACACACAACAGGATAGGCACAGTTATTAGCAGGTCTTACCCATATATGCTGTTTCAGAGATAATAGTTCTTTTGAGTGGTTTAGATACATTCTCTTGCTGAAGAACTGCCCCCTTGGCTGCTAAAAAGCATGCACTGTTCAAGGCACCACTGTGAACATCGTTGAGCTGAGCACGACTAACACCCAGTGGATGTTGACATAATCCTTCCTTTCAGAAAGATGAACTGTTGTTAAGAAATAAATTCATCTTGCATTTTTATTGCTATTATTACCCTTCACTGCTTGGAATTCAACCTAATAAACGGCTATGATTGTTAAGGAAACATCAAGGCTTCTGCTTTCAGTCAGATATGTTTAGTCAAATACATGAAAGCTCTACACAAGGATGGAAGACCACAAGTCAGATAGAAAATTTTAAAATGTCTTTGATAAAAAAAATCATTCAAGTAATGCTTGTCAAGACACAACAGCAACTATTACTCCTGAGCTCATTCAGTGTCTCACCAACAGAGTTGAACTGAGTCACTACTGTATTATACACACATGATGCCTTATCACTAATAATTTAACTGAACAATCCGAAGGTGAAGGCTTCATCACAATTAAAACATGATCATCACAAGTCTCAGGGCAATTCATCCAAAGAAATAATGTTTCCAAAAAACTGATTGTCCATTGCAGTCTTAATACCTTGTACATCTGCAGATTTGTTTTAGAGGCAATGACATTTTCACTGTGTCAAAAAACTTTTAACTAGTTTTGATTATACTAGCTTTATTTCCAATGAATAAAAGTATAGAAACATGTAAAAGTTCAGATTTTATGCATTATTTCCCATCAAGTTTCATTTCAAGTTACTTGAGATTCCACTTGATATTAAAATAGAAAGGAGGGAAGGAAGGAGGGAGAGAGGGAGGAAGGAAGCAAGGGTGGAACACCTAGACTCTTACTTGCACATTTATTTAATCTAGAATACACTTTAATTGACCTAAATCTGTGTCTCAAGTGAACATGGTTCAGCTTCAGTAAAATATTACAACAGTGGCAGAGAAATATGATAAAATTTCCTATAAATGCTTTAAAATTTCCTTCTCTGTACAGAATACCATTGTGTCATGTTAGATGGAAGATAACATCTCATTTTAAATACAACCCAACCTTCTTTTGTAATAGTGCATATTTACTGAAATGTTTGAAAATAACTCAGAAGAATTAAAAAAAATTGTTCTGTATACATTGCAAAACAATTTCTTTCCTCTGTTACAATTAGTTTCATGTAATTTTTTAAGCAGAGGGTTCTTTTTCTTACCACAAAATAAATGTACATTTATTAGCTCCATTTGTAAATAAAATAGAGATTGCTGTGCCTTGCCAAAGCAAATTTCTCCACATATCTGTCAGCAGTTAATTTTAAATCCAGGAAATCATGTTGTTAAGCTAGGAAATACACGACACCTGAGCACATGAGAGATTTTGCAGTCCTGTGGCTCTTCTGGAAGCAAGTTGTCAGGGTAAATATTATCACACAATTTTCTCAACATATAGCTTTTCCATCCAAAAAGACCCAATCTTTTATCACTTCTTTGAGTAAGGGAGGTTTCTTTGGACCCAGTGTTTGTTAAAATGCAAATAAGTACTTTTGTTTTGCCTCTGTTATTTGTACATGTAGAAGTTTTATAGTTTTATAAGAGTTTTACTTTTTTATTAAAAGTAAATTGCTATAATAAAAATTAAAAGAAAAAAAATACAAAAAACCCCAGTGTGTGCTCAGTACCAAACGCCACTTTTTTTAGAGGTGATAGCATAGAAAAAGGGAAAGAAACACCATGTTGCGATATATATAAAATGTGCTATTGAAATTTTTATAATCTCATATCACACCTTAAACTTCCATCTTTCAACTTCCTTTAGCTCTGTGTTATGACACCACTTTTACAACTGTTGCTGAAGTTAGAACCAAGGCTTCAATGGATTCTCCCATCCACAGAAATTATTGCTTGGGAATTAGGAGACCAATATTAAATGTCTAAAAATTCTAATCAAAAATAATTAAATAATACTAAATTTACTAAAGCTATGTATTTCCCAGTAAAAATACTAGATAGAACTGGACAAAAAAAAAATAATTGCAATACCACTTGAAGATATGAGTCACCCTGAAACATTTCTTAATGCATATATAGTGTGTTATCTTTCAGAAACAACAAAATGTGGGAAGGTACAGGAAGCAGAAGGCCAAGACCAAAATCACAAGGCTTTCTCTCTTTATTTTTTTTTTAATCTTTAGGATGGAAGGGAGATTTGACAAGATAAAGCAAGCAAATTCTTGATTCCTATTTTTTGTTGCAGCCCATTTTGTTGTGATGTATGAATTATACATTAGTGATAATATTCAGAGAGAGTTAGCAAAATAAACAGACAAAATCAATTAATCTTTATTTTTATTATCTAAAATTGAATACTATATTTGAAGAAACATCACCTGTTAATGAGGGCTGTGTACAAGAAAGCACCCTCAGAAATTTAGCCTTGATTTTGCTGTGTGTATGCATCCCACCTGCATTCCTCTTTGATTTTAGGAGTCAGCAGAATGACAGTCTGAATGGTCTCTACAACTTTAAAGAAAATCATGACTCCCTGCTGAGAAGCAGCATGTCACAAACAGTGACCCATGCTGCAGACATCTTGGCAAATCTGTAGAAGAACCTGGGATGCAACTGGCAGAGTAATTGACAGTTTGGTTGCTTTTGCTTGAGGGCAGGGTATATTCAACTAAAAAAGGATTGATAACATGCACTTGAAAAGTACAGTGAGGGGACCCAGATTTTAAAAAGCATGGTTCTGGAAACATGCCTTTCTTTAACGATCTGACTTGCAAATCAACAGCCTGAAAATTTAACATGCCCTTTTCTTCACACCGCATTGTAGTAATTCCACTCAGCAATTAAAGGCCTTGAGAAATATACGCAGTGGAACAGAGCACCAAATCTCAATATAATTAAATCAATTTAGAACAAAAAGAAAACATTTGTAAAAACATACTCTTTCGATTAAAAAAGAATCTCCCAAGGAGCACCAGCATTCCATTCCAAAACCACTTTCTTACTGCTATCTAAAAATACTCTATGCAATGTTGCCTTCCTGCAGAGTAAGATTTACTCCACAATTTCATACTTAATGCAAGAAATTCTCCTTAATCCTTCAGATTCCCAAACAGTTACAAAATCATCTCTGCTTTACTTCTAACATTATCTTTATGAGAAATATAGGCACTTGAAATGCATTTGCACCACATTTAATGCCCCCAGTGATTCAAGAGGTAATTTTAAATTCTAATCCACTACTACATTAGAGAGTTTTAGATAATTCAGAGTCCCCTTTTGTGTTATTTCAAACCATTTCATCAATCATTGAAAAGCATTAGAAGAAATAAAACAAACAACAAAGACTGTGCCTGAGGGATTTTATATGGGCTTGATTTTATCATCATTAGTTTCTCTGTCAAGCACAGAGAATACACAGTACAACAAACTGATGCCTTTTTAAGAATTGTAACTACCATAACTGCTTTCTTATGGTGAATAAACTAGATCCAACTAGATTTTATCATTAAATATGTTCAGTAACTCAACTCTACATAGAAATGTATTCAGAGAATTTAGGGCCAGACATTCATATCATTTGCATAAACACAAAATCAAGCTAAATTAACCAATATGTTTGATAAGTACTTTTGCTTTGCCTCTATTACTTGAACATGTACAAGTCTAGTCTTCTGCCCTAACTAGAAGAAGCTTCAAGAAGTCTTCCTAAAGATAGATAGCAATGGAATACTGGCAAAAGGTTAATTAAAAATTCATATCACACAATGAATTCTGGGTATGAATAGTAAATATGAATGCATGTGTGAGAGAGAGAGAGAGGAATTAACAGATTCAGGACATTGCTCAGAATCCAGAAGATCTGCCTAAATGCCCCTCTCAATATCCTATAGAAGCTGCAAACAGCATCAATGTTGTTTCACTAATCTTTATTTCCTATTCTGCTGCTGGCCAGAAAATGCAATGGAAGATCTTGTGTATGAAGAGAAACTATCCATTTGTGTGAGCAGTACTGAATATAGAAGAGATCTTTTGATATCTTCAATTTTTTTTCTTGTGCAATTTAATTTCATGTGTGATTAAACATTACACTCATTTATATCATTTAATGGCATGGAAGGAAATTCCATGGCCCCATAATTTCAGCTTCATTTGTACTAAGAACTCTTACCTTCATTGCTCATTTTGCTATGAATTGAGAGGTCCATCCAAATACAGATTGTTATATGAAGCAAATAAATAAAAGCCACCTTATAGATCCTTTTTATTTCGTCTGTTCAACTCCAGCAAGTTGCTGTTAGAAAGTGATCATCCAGAGAAACATTTTAATTATTGATGATCTCACCTGTTGCTCCAATCAACTTTGGAATGTACAGCAACAGAAAAATACAGTGAAAAATCAAGGAAACCACTGTCAACAATTAGCCAAGCCCGTACCACACATTATCTTTTGCTGTTCAAATGAATAGTAGGGTGGAATTAGTGAAATTTGTTATAGGTAATTTGGTTATTATAGGCAGTCCATTTCAGTACAATAAAAAAATTATGTGTTAATGAAACATCAGAAATAGTAAAAAGCTCAAGCTGAACTTTCCTCTCCAAAAGTCATCTGTTTATCTGACAAAACAATGCTTATGTCAACCCTAAATCTTTTTATTACAGATGGCTTTCTGACCTGTTGATTACAGGCTCTCACAATCTGTTACATTATTTTTCTGATTCCAGAATACTCCAAAAAGAATGGAGGTTCAAGACAAAATCATACATTAAATCTGCTGTGAAAGGGTTTCAGCATCACTTATTTCCAGAAGACAAATGTGAATGTATTTTCATTCTGTTTTCAGAAAATGCATTAGTGTAATTCATTTTTTTCCTCTCTCAAAAAAACAAATATTTTTTTTAAATAAGTCAGATTATGAAGGGATTGGAAAAACAGATAAAAGGAAATAATGTACATGTATTCACGTGTACTAGTTGCTATCATCCTTCTATAAAAAGACTGAATTTGTGTGAATATTATTTTGTACTTGAAAAAAATCTGCAACGTTGCAGTTTTCTATCTGAAACAACAAGCTGAGGTATAATTTTGGGGTGTCTTTTCTTTGTCCAGAAGCATATAAAAGCATGAGAAAAAATTTGTCTTCTGGGTTGTACTGAGGGAAGATAAAATTAAAAACATTTACATTCTAAAGGAAGTTTTAGGAAGAAAGAACACAAAAAAAAGCTAATTGATTTGAAGAATATTGTCCATATCCTCTTTGAGATTTTACATTAGTGCCTAACACTCACAGAATTTTAGTGAGAACTAGATATTTAATACCACTGAGATATGGGGCTTAAGTTCCTTCTTCCCTCCCTTTTTTTATAAATAACTTCATTTACCGAGTACATTATTATTTTTTCCTACTTTTCTGTTTTAAAATAAGAACAGTAGAGACTTAACCTCCTTTTAGTGTTTCTTTTAAGAGGTGACTCAAATGATTTTTAATTCAGATCAGCAGAGATCTGACCTCTTTATTTTAATATTTTAGAGCAGAATCTCCAGCAATCTTTAGATCTGCACTATGGAAATCAACAACTGCCTTTTCTATATGTACTATTTATTAAGCTTGAGTGGTGGGTGAAAAGATTCGCTCCAGTTTTAATTACTTGGGGACACATTTCTGAAGAGGTGATCTAGCTACTTATTGACCTCAGGATCTGCATGTTAGACCTTGCATATTGCTTAGTTTTGAGTGCTATGACTATTTATTAACAGTTCCAGCTCCTTAAACAACATGGGAACCCCTGAGAGCACTTACTGGCCTACCTACCTTTAGGCCAACTGCTCCTCCTTCTCCCAGGACAGTGTGGCTGCTTGTGCCTTCCCACCACCCAGGAAGACTCAGCCTCCTCCTGAACCTTGAGTAAGTCACCATCTTCCTGTTTGTCTTAGTTGCTCATAACAGGAAGCAAGTTGGCAGATCTAAAAGATGAGGATGCTGAGAATGGAGAGGTGGTATTGGAGAATTACAGAAAAATTATTGTCTGACCTGTGTTACTCTAAAGCAGATTAAGTTGGCACCTGCCTTAAAGTGAACCAAAGTGGGTTGTTTTAAGCTGAACATGAAGACTTCATGTCCACAGAGTCTGATAATTTCTGAAGTTTGTTATACTTTCAAAGTCCAACACAATTGGAGTTAAGGTAAAGCCTTAATTAAACAGGATTAGCTTTCATGTCCTTAAAACAGGAGTACACAGAATAAAGTCTTATAAAGATCTTACAGTTTCCTTAATAGCAAAGAAATACCTTTCTTCATCACATTGTAAAATATGGGCAGTTGTATGGGACATGATTCTTGATGTAAAAGATGTGGCTTTGACTACAATGATCATAATTTAAAATATCATTTTATATTGCAGTCATATATTGCTGCACCACATCCCAGTTTTTCACTACACCATTAATATACTGACTAAGGACTATATTCTTAAAACCAAGTCTCTACAAACAGGTGACGACTGGAAAAAAATCATCAGCACTATGAGGAGACAAGTAAGATAGGACTGCCAAAGCGTGTAACGCTTTCTGTGTTTAGGTTTGTTCTCTGAGGTTCACAGCACACCACCAAAGACTTGGCGTGTCACAAGTTCATGTCATTCAGAAAGGAACAGAGCTATATTTACTGGCCATATAATACATACATTTCTGACAGTTCAGACTTCCTTTGGAAGTGTCAAAGGAGCATTACCTGTTAAACATGAATATACCTGAAAATTGAGAAAAATCAATACAGCTAGACCAAGAAATATCTTCTTGTGCACCTGAAATTGAGACTTACTGTTTGAAATATTCAAGATAATTGCATTACTATATAAGCATATCTTCTAATTAGAATTTAACTTTGCAGTCTGGGAGCTCTGGCAGAAAATCTGCATTCTAGGGTCAGAGCGAAGTGAAACTGAGCAGATCTGAGTATTTTACAGCTCTGTAAGCATACTCATTTTCTAAAGTTCTTGAAGTGGAAGAGCACACTGCAAGTGGTGTTAGAATTGTCCCCTCATGCTACAGATACTTAGCATCACAGTTTCAACTCTTTACTAATACCAAGATGACAAAAGGAGTAATTCAGTGAAGTATCAAGCTAATTGTTCTAAAAATATCCTAGAATATAAAAATAAGTCATCTACAAGCGTGTAATTGATATCCTACATCAATGCAACGAATTGTATTCTGCACATGAGGAAAAGGACAATAAAGATTTCATAGAATCACAGAATATGCTGAGTTGGAAGGGATCCACAAAAATCATTGAGTCCAACTCCTGGTCCTGCACAGGACACCTGAAGAGTCACACTATGTGCCCGAGAGCATTGTTCAAACACTTCCCGAACTTTTTCAGCCCTGGTGCTGTGACCAGTTCCCTGGGGAGCTGTTTCAACACAAAATGCTATTTGCAAAGACATATTGAAAAAGCAAGAATATATAAAAGTCTTAACTCCTGTTTCATGTCAAAAACTGTGCCAATAGAAGAAGAAAGCTATTATTTCACACCCTTAATAAGGTGGCTTAAGGATTTATAAAGATATTAAAACCTATTGCATGGAAAAACATAGAGATAATTATTTGAACAGTGTATCTGAAACTGAGTTTGTAAAGACTTAAACCATAATAATCAATTTTAGGATTTTTTTTTTCAAGAAGGTACATTTCTAATCTCAAGTAGTAATCAAAGCTACAGAATGAGAAGATTCTAGAGAGATTTACTTTGAGTAAAATCTCACAGGAACAGATTATTTTGGAAGATTTGCATATCTAAAATTCAGTGAAACTTAGTGATTTTTTTATTTTTCCAATATATATCAACACTACAATAGATATAAAAATTAAAATCACCACTTCTCACCAATGGCAAAATATAAATTTGCAGTTTGCCATAAAAGAGTTCATTTTTAGAGTGTGGAGGAAAAAACCAAAACTGTTCTGATAACTTCCCATTTCTATGATCGCCACAGCAGAAGACGTGGCTATTGCAGCCAGGCATAGTAAATCGGCTCTAGCAAACGTAACTGTTGTTGCATCACTGCTTTTCCCAAACTTTGCAATACCAAATAATAACAAACATGGGATACTAGCATTGGAATGAATCCATGTTTTCATAGCTTTAGTTATCAGTTTTCGAAGGTTGTATGTTATTTTAACATTCTTCTCAAGCTTAGATATAATCATTGTATCAAAAGAGTCTGAAAGAAAATTAAGTTATAACATTCTCTCAAGCCTTTGGAGAATTTTGGTTCTCAGCATCTCTTAATAAGCAGCAATGAGCTACAACCCAACTCCAAATGCTTATCTTTATGGCTGTCAGTTCACAGGGTTGCAATGGAAAACAGACATTGCCTCACAGGTTGTTATCCAAAGGTACCAGGAGATTCATCAATGATCCATAAACATGTCGGGTATGAGTCTGAAATCAACTAGTAGCAAGGTAAGTAATTTAACACTAAACTTAAGAGAAACAAAAAGATCCCATAATAATAATATGACAAACTCACAAAAAAAAAATTGAAAATCTTTATTTTTTATGCACCCATATAAAGTCCACCAAAAGAAAGATTTTTTAATTCACAAAAAGTCTAAATGAGTCTCAAGTAAACATCTCTCAAACCAATATTCATAACTTTAAAATTAATCAAAATGGACAATAAAATAGAGAATGTGGTTACAGACTGCCATCTGAACAGACCTGTGTATACGAGCTAAAATTAGAAAGTTCATTGTTATGGATGATGATATGTCAAATTTCCATAATCTTGTATACATCAAACATCAGTAATAGCATGGTATGGCATGCATTTTTCTGATTAGGAATACAGAAAAAAAGCTAAGTAGATAGCTAGCAGCATCGAGACTCTAAGTTTACTAGGAAAGGGGCCATTAAAAAAATACTAATCATTCTATTGATTGACAGGAAAGCCTCTAAAATACATAGCTGTTGCTTTCTAATAGATTCAGTTCTGAAGTTCTTGAATTCAATATTATGTCTTTACTTTTAAGGGGCATTGGAGAGGTCTAACATAGTTTTTAATTACTTAAGACTCTAGAGCTTATAAAAATTTTGTTTTCAACATAGCATGAGGACAAAACTTAATTAGCTGACTACATTTTCTGATTATCATGAAAAAACATATGCTCCAGTCCCCAAACATCTTCCTCTAAGCATGTAAAGTTTAAATTTAAATTACTTTTACTTGTATTGGGTGTTTCCAATCTCTCTTTCCTCCTAAGCACACAGGACTGCCATTTGGTCTGATATTATCAGTTCTGCAATTTTAAGATTTTTTTTTCCTAAACTAAGCATTTATTAACTTGGACGATTTGCTCTATTTAACGGGACTTTTTTACTGCAAGATTTACATGCCATCTATGCCATCATCAACTTACATTAGATTTAGAAATATGATACATATTGCGAGCATAAGTTTTACCTGCTGACATGAATTTTGTGTTTGAATGCTGCAGATGAATTAGGGCTTAATAGATAACTGTTAGATGCATCATTGTTTGTTAATATAATTATACAATTACTTTATTATAATGCAACTTTATGTGATTATATATGATCTATTATATAATAATTGATATATCACAACAAATAAATAAATAATAATAGTTACAATTCTATAATTGTTTCTTTCCTCCTGCAGAGTGCACTGACAGTACCTGGTCCAAGCATGAAGAGTCCCAAATACATTTTATGTACCATGAGTCAGGACAGATTTTTCTGTAAAAACAACCTTTACTACCTCACTGAAAAAACTGTGCTCATATGGGCTATGATTCTACCCTTAATCTCTGCATTCTCATGAGACAAAAGCAGTACCTTAGTTACAAGAAACTAACAGTAGTGAAATAGGGTAAGAAACAATTACCAATGTTTATTATTAATCTTGAAAGAATCCCTCAGAAATCACAGGAAGGGGATGGTGTTTCTTCAGTGCTGCATCGTGCTCGGGCTTCAACAGGCCATAAGTTAATGGAAGAGCCCATGGTGATTCACAGAAAAATGAAAGTTTGTCAAATTTTAGCTAAATGAAAATGTTTGAGTAGCAGATTCTAGTTAAGGGTAATTTTTAAACTGCATTTACTGCTCTCAGCCCAGGTTTTTTGTTTGGTGTGTGTATGATTTTGGGGGGGGTGTTGTTTTTTGTCTGTTTGTTTGGGGGTTTTTTTGTTTGTTGTTTGTTTGTTTCTTGTTATATTTAGAATTGAATCCTGGCTCATACTTTGCTAGTTCTGGAAGTACATGGGTTTTACATATAGCTGTTCTTCCTCTGATAATCGCTTTTCTATGTTTAATCATCTATACTATACCAGAATTTATGTATGAAAACTGACAATTCACACATGATCAATTTACCCAAATCTTGCTTCAGCTGTTGCCATCCTGGTACACAGTATTTTCCATATAAATCGAAATATGGTAGATATTAAAACAAACTTACTCAGTGATCATATGAATATTGTTTGTGAAAATGTGACATTTTAGTGAGGTACTTATGATAACTCTGTCCTTACATAAACCTGGCATAGAAGATATTTTAGTAAACTGTATATCAGCACTGGGAAGCAGAATTGTTTCTCCAGCTTTAATTTATGTGGGTCCAGATTTTATTTTGTAGTATATTCAACAATAACAATTTCTCATACTGACTCTCACAGGTGAGCCCAGACCAAGATAACCCCCAGGATACTCAAGTAGTTCACGAGTAGTCATTTAGTCAGCCTGAAATCCTCCTTTTTCCCAGTACTTTCTGATGTGACAAGTTCTTATCTGTATCATTCACATAATGAAATTCAGCAGTTCATTTTCACCTCTTGGATTTCTTACCACTTGCTACAGGTAGCTTGAAGGCTTTATCCAAAGTGTCTTATGGAGAGTGAAACAGGCTACAAACATGCAGTCTAGAAGGTTCCCTCTCCTCAGAACTAGCAACTCGTGCAGACAACTGATGTAAAGCCAATGCATAGCACTTGGCCAAGTCTCCTCAAGGTTTTGCATAATTTCAATACACCTCCAAAACAGGATGATTTTTTTCTCAAAAGTATTTAAAATAATATCCATACAGCACTGCATTTACTGTCTCAGTTTGGAGGTGTTTGTTGTTTTGTTTTTGTTTTAACAGATATTATTAAAATATTAATGAATCATTTATCCTTATTGTCAAACTTATTGACAAGATTATTCTACAGCTATAGAATTCAAAAAGATATTAAGAAACTCTGAAAACAAATTGAAAATAGTTTCTCTCTGATAAAGGATAGTCCATGCAGTAATTGTGACTGCGATATTTTTCACTTTCATGGACCTTGATTACATCTACAGTCACCATCACTAAAATAAGAAACTCCTTGAACATTAATGCTGCTAAACCTGTACTACATCAACTCTCCAACTAGAAAACTTACTGTAAGAAGAGAAGATAGAAATATTCTGCACATACGCTGTGAGGATGGTGAGGCACTGGAATAGGTTGCCCAGACAAGTTGTGGTTGCCCCAGACCTGGAGGTGTTCAAGTCCAGATTGGATGGAGCTCTGAGCAACCTGGTCTACTGGGAGGTGTCCCTGCCCATGGCAGGGGGGTTGGAATGAGATCTTTAAGGTCCCTTCCAACCCAGGCCATTCTATGATTGTATGATACTAGTATTCAGACAAAGAACAGAGACTTATTAAGGAAAAATGAAAGTCTTGCAAATTTCCTAAAAGATGTTGTTTAGATTTGTTAGACCATTTCATTTACATTGCAACTATGTTATCTAAATTTTTTTTTTGGGGGGGGGGAATTGGTTTTTTTTTTGGTTTGGGTTTGTTTTTTTTTTAATTCTTCTCTGTATCCAATTGTTATTTAAAATAAATAAAATAACAGTCTATTTTCATGAAAACCTTTAAGGTTTACATGGACTAACCAATAGATTCATCTTACTATGACAAAAAAGTTTTGTAACTTTGTTATGCTGCTGAAGCTCTGTTGTAGAGCAGAAAATCTGCACACCTATAAAGCTTTTTGTTAACTTCAAGAAGTACAGTAGGAAAAATATTTAGAATGGATGATGTACTTTGGATTCCTACAGCTACTTCACTCATTGAAATTCCTGATTTATTCTCCAGACTCTTGAAACATAGATTATCTACACAATAACAAAACTACTTCAAGAACTAATAAGCAATGCAGGCCGCACCCTTGTGACAGAGTACTGGACATGAGTACTAGTCTCCTCTGTTAAATACATTCTCCAAAACTGAAATGCATATCCACAGTTGACTGAAAGGATAAACATTAATATCCAATCTTCATCCAGGATTCAAATAAACAGACCTTGATGGTGCTGGAAATGTATAGTACATACAATCTCCCAAGACTTTCTATGAGGAAAATTCTAATAAACTAGGTCATGGAACAGTTTAAAAGTAGAAGGATAGAGGCTTAAGCAGACTCTAACTACCAGAGCAATCAGGTGTTGACATTCTATGATATTACAATTTTCCCATCCTGATATTTTAACAGTAGCTTGCAAGGAAAAAAAGAAAAAAGTTACTAAGATGACAGCTCAATTGTGCAGCAAAACTAAGTCATATAAAGACATCCAATCTCCTTTTATCACTGAGTGTTTTCCTTTGTGATCATATGGCTTTTCTTGATGCCAAGAAACAGTCAATAAAAAGAAGCCTTTATTCTTGAACAGCACCTTTGTTCTTCCCAAGCCTTAGCCATTCCTCATGGATGCAGTAAGGTCAGAATAAGGGGAAAGATTTAGTATGGAAGAACTCTTTATTGCTTACCTGATTCCAGCTTTAGTCTCATATCTGACACTAAGTCATAGTGCTCAAACTGTTAAATATTACCCCTAGTGACAAACCCTCCAGTAGGAAAAAGCATTTCCCCTTTTCTGCTCTTTATTTCAGACCACATCCATTGACCTGAGCACACTGCCTGATGCGACCATTTTCTGCAAGTGTGATAGACATAAAATTTTCAATGGATTTATTGTGGTGAGCAAGCTCTGTTAAGTAGGTAGATTAAATAGAGAATAAGAAATCTCCTTGAAATATTTTACTGAGCAGAAACAATTCCATTCAGGAAATGCAGAATCATACTAGAACACTGTGCTATAACAGCCACAGCTGAGGAAGGGCACCTGATGACTTTTCTCAGTTCTCAGGTTCAGGTGTTGCTGCCATGTCTGAACAGTGGATCAGGAAAAAACATGGAAAAACAAATTCTCCCAGGCACAATAGATTTCTCATGTGGAAAACCTGAATCTGAAGCCATGGGATACTTCAGCAGGTCCCCAAGGCAGGGCAATCAGAGGATGGAGAAAGAGGAGGCTCCAGCCAAGGGGAACATCTGCCGCAGAGCTAATCTTTGCGCATCAGAGCATTTCACATTTTCCTCACCATATTTTGGTATGAAAGCTGGGGTTGTTGTCTCACAGAAATGCAAAAAAATATTGTTTTCACATCAGATTTTAACACAAACCTGCTTTTGACAAAATCTGCTAAACCAAATATCCCACAAAAGTGATTTAGATTGCAAGAACAAAGCACATATTTAAATTAAGGTAATTTCACAGAAACAAATGGTGGCGGTAGCTAATTCTTCATTACTTGAGACTGAAGATTACGTGCTACATATTATGGCTGTGTCAAAGCTAATAGGCATTGTAAGTCTATATGGGAATTCTTTGAAAAATTGTTCTGTTCTGTGTAATGCCATAAATCACAGCATAATCTAAGAAGAGGCATTTCATGTTTCAAAGCACCTTGATTTAATTGTGTAACATAAAATCTTAATTATCTCTTTATAAGACAGGTACTCAATGATTTCTAATATTTTTCACAAAAAATAATACTACTTAGTCACTCTAAGTATCTTCTTCTCATTATTTTTTATATTAAGTGACAAAATTCCAAACTAAGCAACCCAAGAAATTGCTCTGCTTACTTTCTATAGATAAATTATTTCCATCACTTTCTCTCATCTCCTGGGAGTATAGTGATTTTCTTCTATTGCTACAATTTAAGCAGTAATGGACTTGTTCTATTTAGTAGGAATACAAACATTGAATCCAAGTTTATCAACAATACACTTAGTTTACTATAATAAACTCTGATTACTAGAAATACTAAGAGTGTCTTATATGTTTTCAGTTCTTTCAAACCAGCTAACTAATACTAAAGTAATGCTGGTTAAGGTTACCTAGGATCTCAGATGTCATGTTGAAGACAGACTAATGCTCTTCCACACATAACAATAAAAATTGGTATTTAAAGCAGTGTTTCTTCACTTTATGAATTCATACATGACCCCAGTTATGGAACAGTCAATGCCTGAAAGCTTCAGATTCACTTTTGATGTTTATAAAAGAAAGAGTTATTTCAAATTACAGCAGGGAGATTAAGAAGCCAATTCATATCCTTCAAAGAGAAAAAGCTACTTATATTAATCTTAAATAGCTTTAGATCAGACCCATAATTTAGGTATGTGCTGAGGTTCCAAAGAGTGTGCCATTTCCAAGAAGCTTCTCATTTTACTTCCATGAGGACTACAGGGATGTAACATACACAACACTTTGAATCAATACAGTTTCAGGTAACCTTTTAAAATAACTATGTTTTTTTCTCTCATGAAGATAGAGCTTAAAGATATGATCACATCCATTACTGATGCCAACTTCAAATTCCAAACAAGCATTACCATAGAATCCCCAGATACTGAATTTAGCTTGAACAAATTATTTAATTCTTTTAATGTGAAGTTATTCTTCTTCCTGAAAGCACCTTATATTTGCAAGGAACAGACTTCTGTTCAGACTCTGGTTCAGAAAAGGCTTGCAAAGAATAAGATGGTGTCAGCTGAGCACCACGCAGAGTCTTAAAGGGAACAACAGGAAAGACAGCTTGGGAGGGACTCGCTCTCCGCAACCCTTTATTTTACTACTAAAACGTTTTTCAAGCACAGGAACACATGGTCATTCTGCACTATTCCTGGTTACACTGCCAGTGTAGGTGCTGATATGCACACAGTGGAGTTTGAAAACATGGATTATGACAAGATACTGTCCTCCTATGGCAAGCACCCTGTTTGTCTGCAATCCTATCACTTCTGTTTCAAGGCTCTGAACTAAAAAAGGAAAGAACTTGCCTGGACTGTGTTTTGTAACATCTTTAGCATGTATATAAGCAGGTCACCCACCCACACCCTCAGTAAGTGTAAAGGCTGTACAACCAAAACTCTCCCTAGCACACAGTGCTACTCCCCCACCTCACCTGCCCAGTCTGCAGTGCTCCATCCCAGCACTCCATCATGGGATGCATTCCACCAAGTCTCATCAATGCTGATGATGTCATAGTTCTGGGAACTGACCAAAACCTGCAGTTCATCCTGTTTCTTATGCTGGATGCATTGGTGTATAAGCACTTCAGATGTATTCCTGAACCACTTGAAGGCATTCAGGTCTGCACCTAAGAAGAAATAACAGTAATGAGTTTTGCTGGCATTTAAATCTCTCACAGTGATCATCTTCCATCTTGCTGCTTGTCTGTACTTACCTCAGAAGACAAAATGAATCCTTAGGAAATGCCATGGAATGACATTTTTCCCTATGAGAAGCATATTATTTTCTACATGATTTCTCTTTGCTCCTTAATTATAAATGGTTTAACTGCTAACTACTTTTTAATAGTGTTGAACTGCCCTCTGCAGCCAAATCAGAGGTAAAACCTGTAGGAAAAATTTTATATCATGATTCATAACCTATTTCTAAGGGCTCACGAAATCATGCTCACTCTTGTTGTTGCCTGAAAAGGCTAGCCCAAAAACTGAGACTAATCAGGAGTAAGGGAATAAAAGGTGGGTATTTATTCAAAAGGCCTTCAAAGGTACATTTAGGGCAGACCAAGCCCCCCCAGGGGCATCACCCAAAGAGTGATGGATGATGAGTCACGAGTTCTCCACACCTTTATAGGTTTGGTTTATTTGCACATCAGCATAAATTCACCAATTAAAACTTTGCAATTTCCCTCTAGCTCCCTTAGCTCGCTCCCCCTCCCCCACTTTAGAAGGTTGGGCCTGGGCAGTCTAAATGTCCTTGAAGGGTAAGTCCAGAGAGGCACTGTTATGTCTATAGAGAACAGCAGCTAACGAGCTATAAAGCATACACACCAGGCAATACAGAATTTGAAAAATATAAGGGTTAAAACCTAAGACAACATTGTTAGATCTCAAACTGTCTGAAATTAGCCAATGGAAGTTTTATGAGCAGAAGGTTTAGAATACTGAAGTGATGTTTATAGAAAGATTGAAGTATTTTTGAAAAAACTTGTGAGTACTCGGCTTCTCCATTTCAGGAATAAAAGGGAAACTCTTTAAGACCAAAAAAGGTTTAGGTTTCACTATTTACTTTTTGATCCTGTGAGATCACAGGTTAAGAAAACACTCAGAACAACCTATACAAACATATTCACCTGCAAAACTAAGATCAGTCTAGTAGACACCTTCCAAAAGCAAATTCTTGTCCAAGAATTGAGTGACTGAACCTATTGGGGTTTGACTTATGCTATAGGTAAAAGGTCAAGTGTCTCAAACTTAAGCAGCTTTTTCCTCCATCTCAACATAGATAGCATATTAGAATTATTTTTCCTACTCAATTGGATGTAGTGTCATTCACAATATCATGTAAATTGTGATTCAGTATTCTACATGCTGAATAAATAACAAATAAATGCCAGTTCCTGTGAAAAATATTATACAAGACAAGTACTTATAGTTGTCACAGGATTGATTAGAGTTGGGGCACAATGTTTAAACTGTTCTCAGACAGTCTCAACTGCTTTGATCAGTACTAATGACTAGTTAAGAAATAACATACATTCCTTCATGAAAAAATAACTAGATTCAATAATGTTCATTTCAAACTAAACACTGCCATATTTGCCAGAGATTAATGAGGGGTGAATGATGCATCCACAAAGCCAGAAAACTCCATTTTCTCCCCCTGCAAAAGTGTTTGTAAAAAACATAAGCGAATTAAAAAAAAAAAAATCCCAATCACACCTTGACTTTATGATATTGGGTAACATCTTTCAAACAATAATCTCTAACTGTGCTGAATCAACACCTGCACAGCCACAGCAAGAAGAGAAATACTGGCACTTAAGGCTTCAGTCAGTAAGAGTAGAGGAGTCAGGTAGCTTGGTAATAGTGGTGCAAGTAATCTTTAAAATTTCATCCATTTAATTCCTTGGGGAGAGAACTCGTAGTGAGCTGAGGTTGCTGCTAAAAGTGATAGCACAGCATATGCAGTCACTGATCAATGTAAAAATGTAATAAAAAGAAAATCAGAATTATTCAAAACTATACAGAACCTTTGAAAAAAATACTGGTTTTCAATTGTTCTTGTTGCGAGGATTACTTAGATTTGCAGGTTAGCACTGAATACCTGATACCTATAAGACCCCAGAAAAGATTATTCCTACAGCACTGTATTGTTAAATTCTAGTCTTAGTTTAAGATAGGTTTCAATTCTTTTATCATTTCCTTGAAACACTAGCATTTCAGTAGAATTATAAAAATAAAAACGCAAAACAAACAGAAAAAATCACACAGCAGTTCTCAAAAATCTTTGAGAAAACAGCTTGATTTTGATTTATAAAGTCAATTTCCAAGTCCATTAACTTATGCACTTAGAAATTTGCTACAATCTATGGATGGGATGGTTTATGACATACCAGATGTAATGCATCATAATTTATAAACACAGTCAAATATATCACCAGTTCTTGCCAGGTCTCACTGGACATCAGTGACAAGTGACCTCCCCCAGGGGTCCAAACTGTGACCAGTGTTATTTAACATCTTCATTAATGACATAGACAAAGGAATCGAGTGCACCCTTAGCAAATTTGCATAAGACTTCCAGCTGAGTGGTGCAGCTGACACACCTGAAGGATGGGATGCCATCCAGAGGGACCTGGACAAGCCCGAGAAATGGACCCATGGGAATCTCATGAGGATTAACAAGGTCAAGTGTGAGGTAGGTTGGGGCAACCCCTGGTATCAACACAAGCTGGGGATGAACAGATCAAGGGCAGCCCTGCCAAGAAGGACTTAGGTGGTGTGGCTGGAGCACCTGCCATGGAAGACTGAGGCACAGAAGCCATTAAGAGCTTCAGCCTACTCTTTGTCCAGGTCTTCTATTTCCTTCTGGAGAGGAAGGAAATTATCCCCAGTCTTTCTTTTGCTTGTAACATATCTATAGAAGCCTTTCCAGTTACCCTTAATATCCCTGGCCAGACTCAATTCTAACAGGGCCTTGGCTTCCCTAACCTTGTCCCTGGCTTCCTATATAATTTCTCTGTATTCCTCCCAGGTCAGCTCTCCTTATTTCCATTTCCTGAAGGCTTCCTGAAAGACATGAACCAGCAATGTACACTGGCAGCTCAGAAAGCAAAACATTCCCTGGGCTGTATCCAAAGCAGTGTGGCCAGCAGGTCGAGGGGGGGATTCTGCCTCTTTGCTCTACTCTGGTGAGATCCCACCTGGACTGCTGCATCCAGCTCTGGCATCCCCAGCACAGGAAGGACATTGGAGCAGGCCCAGAGGAGGCACACAGAGTTGACTAGAGGGATGGAGCACATGTCCTGTGAGGAAAGGTTGAGAGAATTTGGTTTGTTCAGCTTGGAAGAAAGGAGGCCCCAAGGTGACCTAATGCAGCCTTACCGTACCACCTGAAGGCAGCCTACAAAACAGATGGAGAGGACTTCTCACAAGAGCATGTAGGACAGGGCACGGGAGAATGGTTTCAAACTGCCAGTGAGCAGGTTTAGATAAGATATTGGGTAGAATTTAGATAGTGAGGCACTGGAACAGGTTGCCCAGAGGTCTGTATGCCCTATCCCTGAAGTGTTTAAGGCCAGGTTGGATGGGGCTCTGAGTAATCTGGTCTAGTGGAAGGTGTCCCTGCTGAAGGCAGGGAGGTTGGAATTAGGTAACATTTAAGATCCCTTTTAACCCAGGCCATTCTATTATTTATGGGTTCTTGCAAGTGGTTAATAAAGTGCAAATACTCTAAAGACCCAACTTATTTTAAAAATGTTAAAAATAACATTATGCATTTAATTTTATTGCTGAATTTTGAATGACATCAATACTACATTGCAACATGCAATTATACTTACATGCACAGAGGTGATATGTCCAAAAGTCCATAAATTTAACACTATGACTACCACTTGTACTTGCTTTCATAACAACTATTTTAATAACAATACTTTTTCAGTCTACAGATTCCTAATAACACAATCTTGCACATTTTTGCTGGGCTGAGAGCAAAACTTGTCTGAAGGAACTTTTTTCTGTCCATCTGCTTAAAAGACAGATCCTTTCTGCCCCTTTCCAGACCTTGTATCCATGAGAAAGAACGGGAAGGGAGAAGAGCAGCAGCTGAACTCTGAGGGGTAGTGGAGAGAAAGGTCAGAATGGCTTCTTTCTCTGCACTCTTCTCCAAATTGCACAAAACCCGCTCCAGTTCACAAGCAGAAAGCTCTAGTTTTTCTCTGTGGTTACCCTCCCAAGGACAAAGATGATGAAAGCAAGAGCTCTTCCTTTAAAAGAGTTGATAGTGCTGACAGAGCTAGATTCTGCTGTCTTGAGAGAGCTGCCAGCTCAAGCTGAAAGAATTCAACTCACAAATACTTTGAAAGCTGGCAACAGTGACTTTCTGGTATAATTTAAAGAAAGCATCCTTTGGGAATTTAGCGCTTACGAACAAGCAGAGTATGAATGTCATTGCCACTCCTAACAGAGATCAAATCCCAATGAATCAGCTATGAGGGAACCAAAATATCACAGTGAAAGGCACTTCAGAACTACATCATAAAGCCTCTTTTGTAAATATGATGGGTTAAATCTTAGCCCTATTGAAATGAAAGCTCACAAAAAATTAAAGAAGAGAGTAGTGTGGCTTCTAGGGAAATAAATTGTTCAAAGGCTCGTCTTCCCAGTGGTATCACACTGCTTCTCAAACCCTCTGACCTGCTGCACAACCCTGAATAATACACTTACCTCTCATCTCCATGCTGTGAACCCTCTCTTAGACTGAAGTTGTGCTTTAACGGGTTGTTTCTTGTAACATAATGCAAGTCAGCAGCTGCTACATACCCAAATGCTGCTGCTATACTACATCTGACTGCAACAGCAAGTGTACTGTAGTCTATTGTTGCCCTGAGTTTTGCAGTTCTGGATGTTTTCATTCTTTTGTAACTAGCTCTCAGACATCCTCTGTAAACACAGCCATGTTAATGTAATGGTATCTTTTTATCTACATTCCTTCCTCCTGGGCACAGA
The DNA here is from genome assembly GCA_013398175.1 of Climacteris rufus. NCBI lineage: Eukaryota > Metazoa > Chordata > Aves > Passeriformes > Climacteridae > Climacteris > Climacteris rufus. The sequence continues at coordinate 2,338,517 of VZRZ01006927.1, forward strand.
AGTTTGATGGACATTCCTTTTGACCAGTGTGATTGAGGGGAGGCTCTTTGTCTCCTCCAATCCACAGTGGTTTATAAGACACATATAAGAGACTCCGAGTTACTCACGCTTTCTACCTGCGACACTTGAGCACTGTGGCCTCTTCCAACCTTACCCTGTCTGGAAAGCCAGTTTCAGGAACCCATAAGTCAGGGCAATAACATCCCATGGAGAAGAGAAAATGTATTTTAAAAGCATGTAGCTAACTAACCCTCTGTCACTACATCTACATCTTGAGGTCATGAAAGGCTGTGGAAGAATTCAGCTCAAACATGTATGGGACAGAGTGACATCCCTGCATTTATCATACTCATGAAGCCACAGTGAGCTCCTGAAGATAAATGACATACTATTACTTCACAGATTTTTTTCACAGTCATCTGTGAGAAACTAATCTTGTAGAGGATCCTTCTTTTGCCAGATCTTCTTCATGATCTACACAGCAGTCATTATGGAAGGTTCCTCATGCCTAAATCGAATGTCTTCTGTATTGTAAAGATACTCAGAAAAGAAAAATGAGCTACTTATTTTGGAAAATAAGCACGACATACTACATAGCAGTTGTGGTCCAAACAAGGAGAAAAGCAACAGCAAATGTGGCCTAAATTACATGAATGGTGATTCTCTTGGCATGAGCTATAAAGAGGGAGATTATTTTCAGCAATAGGGCATCAGTCTACTAACTGCTGATTTTTTTACAACAGTCCACCCAAACACAAGGCAATGATCATCTATTTATGCCTATAGAGATAGGACAATAAAACACATATATACACAAAGTTTCAGTTCATAAACTTATAGATAAGCTTGCATAGTAGGGTGTTATTTGCATAGCAAGCATGATTAAAATAAAGACACAGAAATCACAGATTAAGAAGCTGAGAGAAGAAAAGCTGATAACATGAAAGGGTGAGAGAATCACCTCAGTAGGAGTAAAAATTTGTCTTGGAAAAATATATCCATATTATTAACTTTTTTCAAGTCCTTTATGGTTCAAACTTCACATTAACATGAATTTGTTTTTTAAACCATTTCATCAGAAAGCCACTTTGTTCTAGCAAAGTCCCAAGACTTGATCACTGAGGTACAATATTTATTGTTAGTTCTTAACATTATTTCTCTAATAACCTTTTAAGATATCATTGTCTTCCGGAAAGTAGCTGAGATTATTATGCACAGAATTATACTTAGTTGTTACATGTACAGTTCATCATATACTTACATGGTGTACAGCTCCTCTTCTGCAAACGCCCAGAAGCATATTATTTAGTGCCAGACAACTTCTCTATTTTTTAAAATTGTTCTAACATCTCTTTGCACCTGTGCAAGGTGAGAAATTTTTTTCTTACCTTTTTATTTTTGTCTGCTTAACTATAGCACATTACAATGACCCTCTGCTTTTCAGATCCCTGTCTTCTCAGGTAAGGATTCATTTTGGGTTTTTTCCCCTTTAAAAGCTTTCTTCAGTCTTCTGCTGCTTCATCCCTTTGACTTTTCCTCATTTTACATCTACAGATGTCTTTAAAGGGCAGAAGGATTTTTTTGTGGAGGATTTTTCCTCAGCTCTGGTTTAACTGACAAACATTTTATCTAAGATTACCAATCTATGCATCTCACTGCAGTAAATTACACCATTTCCAAACTGATTAAGCAAAATAGTATTCCTTTACTTTCACTTTGTTTACAAAGGTGAATAAATGTAAAATATGCTAATTTTTCAAACAGATTTTACTTTGACTAAGAATACTGAATTAACACACTTTTCAAAACCATCAGAGCACTGACCATTCTCAACCAAGCCCAAAGTGATGTGTCTTGCATCATGGCAGAGAAGTATTGACTGTACCCACAGCTAATGATCATGTGACTTCACCAGAGCAGTAACAGTACAGAAAATAAAAATGCGCCTTTTGAACAGAATTTACTTACAGCACATATTGCAACTACTTAGAGCATTATCATAAGATAATAAGGCAACAAATCTTAAATACTGTATGAAAACTCAAAAGGTATTTAAGCAAGCTGAAAATAGTAGATGATTTTCATTGTTTTCCTCAAGATATCAGTATCTACCTGCCAGTCTGGTAGTTTGGTTCTCCCTCACAGATATTTTGGTTTAAATATAATCACTGAATACTATTGGAACAATAGATTTGAATATATATTTTTGAAAAATTTTTCTTTAATCCTGATTTTCTTCTCTTCCTATCACCTGAAGCTACATTGTTCCCAGTCTTTTCTGTATGAAGCAGTAAACACTTTTTCTACTACACCTAGTAGATTTTCAGCTATATTACTCCCTATAGTTCAAACACCGAGCTAATATGCAAACCCAATTCCTTTGCAGAAGAAAGCAAAATTACATACTGAGTCAGGCATATTACACAGTATAATTTTATTTCTAAATAACATAATAATAAAAATAACATCATAATACTTCTTCTACCATGAGGAATAACAATGCATGCAATCTTATTTCCCAGAAGTCCATATCTACAATCAAAGATGTAGTTATGTGTATAGAAATGCCCAAGGCTGCCACCCCAGAGAGCCATATGTCAAGATAAAAAAATTGTCTGTTTTCATTACTTCTTACCTCCTCTCCTGGCCCTCTGTGGTTTTTCTAGCTCTAACCCTAAATGCATTAATGCTTTTATGATTTACTCCCTGCTCTATGCTAGGCCAGCACAAGCATTGATACACTTAAGCATGAGTTAGACTGAGGCACTAAAGCTGAAAATACATCTAGCAGCAGAAAATAGCTTGCATGCAATAATAGATTGGAATTGCCCTGAAAAGCTATAGGCAAAATTTCATCCTAGAAGAGTGCCTGAGGGGTTTCTTTTTGAGGTTTTTTGGGTGATCTCTGGTTGGTTGGTTTGGTTTTTTGGTAGGTTGTTTTATTTTGTTTTTATGGTTTTCTCTGTTGCTTTGATGAGGGTTTTTTTGGGGATTTTGTATGTTTATTTTAACTAGGTCTGTGCTTTTATTTAGACTAAAATCTTGCCTATGGGCATTTTCAAGCTCACCTATACTTACAGTCTTTTTTCAGCAGTTCGAACTTTAATCCTCCTTCTCTAGGTCACTTTGTTAGGCAGCTTCTACCAGGTGCCAAGAGATTCCACAAATCAGGATATGCAAAGTTCAGAAGCACACAGCAATTATTTACTTGTGAATACGCACAAGAGCTTCCAGGGTGTATCAAGCAGTATCTAGAAGCTAATTTGCTCTCCATTCGCAGGGCAGTCACCACTCAATGGAAAACAACTGATCTCCTCAGAATGGGATAATCCTCAATCTTACCAAGTCATTAAGTTCTAATTCCCTGCTTTTTCTCTTACTAACTTTTCTTATCAGGGTTCTTTCTCTTTAATTTTTCGAGGATTAAAATAATTTACATTTTAAAAATTTTCAGAATAGAGCTAAGACTTCACATTGCTCTGCAGCACCAAACCACTTCAACCATAAGCTCTCAGGGTCCCAACTGGGAGCTGGGGGTATCTGTTTTTCAGGTGCTCTCAAGCCCTTCCATTAGTGCTTCCTCTTCCTAGGATGAAATGGGAATTTCTTAGAAACTTCAGACAAGTAACTGTCATCTACTCCTGAACATCCAGCTGAATTTAATCTCAGCACAAGCAGACAGTGCATACCACACCCAAATTAGTCTGGCCTCCATGGTGCTGCTGCCTTTTGCAGTGTGGAAGAACTCTTCCTTCCACGCAAAGAAGTGGTTATGCAGATATTAAAGGGTCCTTTCAAATTCTCGTGTGATTACTGACTGACAACTAGGCATGTTTTTGCAGTATCTCTACTAAAGACTAAGTATCTATTCTCAACCCATAGCACTGGAAAAATTGTGGAAAAATTGCTAAGACATTTTGCCATCAACAGGTGATCTTGCTCATCCCTCTGGCTCTGGCCCATACTCTTAACTTCTTGTGCCCACAGAAGTACTAAGCCATAAACTGGACTACGTAAGCTTATCAACCTAAAAACAAATACCTACCTAGTACAAACACCTGCCCACTTACTGAAAACCCAGCTTAGATATTATTTCTTCACAGTTTTGGTATTACAGGAAAACTGAGATACTACAATACCTAAAGTGGATTTTTTCAGTATTTTTTCAGCACATTGCATAACTCTCACAAGACTATGCAGGCTTTTCCCTTTCCAAAGGGTTATTCCTTCTGATTGTGAACCAAAAGGCACATCATCCTAATTATTCAGCCCACTAAAATGCAAATAGCAGAGATGGGCAAACAAATGAGAGGGTTTACTACCCCTACAAGCTCTGTAATAAATGAAAAATTGAAGGGCAATTTTTATAATAGCAAAGCATGTGACCAATTTTCTATGCATCATTTTTTAGCTCAAGTGTATTCTGAAGAATTTTGTCATAATGATCATATAATGATGATATTTCCAAGTTTCACCCATGAGAGATGAAGGTGATCTCTAGCCACTGTATTTAAAGGCTAGCAATGATACCAGTCTGTCATTACTCTCTAACAAACCACATTATTTCTGTTTAGACACATCAAAACTGTTGAGGATTAAGCATTAAAACCTAGATACCATTAGTACTTGGACAATTTGTGGGTGTGAATAGAAACTTTCAAACCTCAGTGTTGGGTGATGGTTATTGTGCTTATAGTTGACTAACTACGTCTTTAATGTACTCCATTCAAAGACCATTTCCACATTCTTATCTTCTGCACGAGATGTAAGACATTTGCATACAAAATGCTTGCAGTGTAGCACTATTTATTAGCCTAAACAAACAAGAATCCAGGAGGTACTAGCAAATAAAAATTACTCACAGGTTCATTTTGTCAGTTGCTTTTTATTTTATTCAAAGTAGCACAAGTATCTGATCTATCAGTCATACTCAACTCCCTTAGGCCTTGTTCAGAAAACCTGTAGACAAATTCTGTTAATTCATTTGGATTGGATGCAAATAGAGACCCCTTTGTGTTTTTATCTCATATACTATTGTTTCAGAAAATTATTTCCACACCAGAGGAGTGAGGAAGGACTTCTTTAAAGAAAAGAAACACTGAAGTTTGATTCTGATTCTGTTGCATAGAAAGAAAATTCTAGTAAATATTGAGGGATGCAAAATTTCATGCTAAGTAATGAGCAACATCAAGAAAAGGTTTCTGTAGTCTTCCTTCCATGCTGAAATGTTGAAGTGTATTACTTACATGTCAAAGTATCTGTTTTACTTACCGTCTTTGGCTTCTGCATGATATTGTAAATGAAGGTAAGAAAATACTTGACAAGTGGTGCTTTTAAAAATTAAGATTACTTGATCATCAAGAGATACTGCAATTACATCTGGAAGTTAGGAAATTGCTTCTTGAATTTAAAAAAATGACTCTTTTATAATCACAACTTCAATGGAATTTGAAATGTAATAATACATGCCAAAAGAATTGAATATAGGAAACAAATTATGATAGAGAAATTAAACTAATCACTTCAAAGGTGTAACAGTAAGGTTAAAGCTCCAGATTATAATTTTTTTAATCATTGACATTTGACAGTGGTAATAATCTGAAAAAAGTATTCTAGTGCAATGAAATTGCACTTTCATCATAAAGATGTGTGGATGTTGAAAACCTTCAAAACAATATAGAAGACCATCCACTTTCAAAGAATCATAAAATGGTTTGGGTTGGAAGGACACTTTTAAAGGTCACCTTGTCCAAATCCCCTGCCATGGGCAAGGACATCTTCAACTACATTACATTGCTCAGAGCCCCATCCAACCTGGCCTTGAACATTTTTAAAGACAGGGCATCCACAGTTGGTCTGGGCAATCTGTTCCAGTGTTTCACCACTCTCATCATGAAGCATTCCATCTTTACATTTAGTCTGAATCCACATTCTTTCTGTTTAAAACCGGTAACCCTTGTCCTATTGCTATAGGCCCTTTTGATGAAGCTTCTCTTTGTCTTTAAGACCCCTTTAGGTGCTGAAAGCCTGCAGTAAGGTCTCCCTGGAGACCTTCTCTTCTCCAGGTTAAAGCACTGAAAGTGTCTCAGCCTGTCTTCATAGGAAAGGTGTTGCAGCCCTCTAAACATCTTTATCCCTCTCCTCTGGACCCACTCCAACAGATCCTTGACTTTCAAGACGGTATAGGAAGCTACATTATCATTCAGATCTCCTCAAGACCTTTTGTCTTACTACTAGGTTTGCTTTTCAGCTGACTTAGAAAACTGATCTCAGTGAAAGATGACCACTTATTTTCAGAAGAAACACAGTAACATTGGGGAGGTCACAACCACCTTTTCAGTGCATTTTTACATCCACTTAACCACTCCTTAAACACACCCCGAAAACTAAAAAAAAAAAAAAAATAAAATACAGTCAGACAGAGCTCCTGTATGACAGTAAATCCCTTATGTGATGACATATCACATGAAACAGAAAAATTAATAACTTATAAAGTGACTTGAGAGTAATGTGGATCCCTCCATTCAGTCATTTGCACAGGGAAAACACAAGGCACAGCCACCCTAGTATCACAGGTAAAGTGAGGAAAACATTAACAGATTCTACCAAAAAAAGAAGTGCTTTCCCTGTCTCAAGAGATAATTTAAATTAACATTTTACTTAAAACAATGCAACAGAATAAGAGCATTAACATTTTCTATTGCTTTGATTGAGCAGCCTTCCAGTAACCGGCTAAGCAGCAACTCAACAATTTTCTGTCTGCTGCCAAGCAAGAGTGAAGCTGGTACAGTTATAGTAGTTCAAAATAATTAGCATGTACTTGCTTATACATATATACTGACATATATGATTACTAATGTTAATTTAATAAAGTGCATGTATTATAAGTTATTATATTACATACACATGCACACATTTCTTTATATTGATAGTACAAGTGTTGCCTGGAAATAAAACATTAGATGGTAATTAAGACACTATAAAAAAACCTACCTGGATTAAAAGGATTATTTTCTTCACAAGATTACCTCTTAAAATTAGAATCTAAATAAGACAGAAAACATAGCTTCAAAGATTTTCTATGTCTCCTCTTATATTGCATTATAAGCTAGGTCAGTCAGTCATGATTACTGTTTACTCATGTCCTCTATTCTGAGGCTGAAAAACATCACAACCTAACCAGATTAGCTATTGACCACCTGTAAGAACTCAGCCACTTGTGTAGGTTTCTGGTTCTAAAGAAAAAAGGTCAAGATTAAAAAAAAAAACACAAGAAAAAAGATCATTAAGTAAAAGCATTTTACACTGCTTTCCATGGTATTCTTACATCACACAGAAACATAAAGATGGGACTTTTAAAGTTTCTTTTATGAGCTCAGGATAAGAGAGGCCTAGTGCCTGACCATGAGTTCTCTCTGAACACTGAATTCCGCTCAGGATCCAAAGTTTCATGTTTTCCAGACATCCATACTAGGCGGGCTGATTCTGCCCAAAATTCCTCTTTAAATGCAATCTCCGAACATTTAGATTTAGAGCACAGGAGACACTGACCTAACTTGTGCCTAACTAGAATTCTCTCTTCCCTAAAAAGACAATCCCTCTACAGTTAATAATGAAGTCATCATCCAGTGTGCTATATATACCAGCAAAATGAATTTGAACTCAATAGGAAATATTTTGCCTAGGAATTAAAATCTTTACAAATGCCATAGCTTTTTTGCTAGATTTCCCCTCCTGCTTCTCCAATAGAAGAAATGGCTGATTTGCTTAGAAGACTGAGGCTGGCAATTAAATGATCCCAATGTCCCATGCTGTCACACCTGGATATACCTCAGTTTTAGAGGGTATGATAATCCTCTTCCTGCTAAGGTCAGTAAGTCTTTCTTCTTTCACTACACTGGCATTGCCATATGAACAACAGCATTCTCTGCTCACAGACAAAAGGGCATAATGACCTACATAACTTACCCAGGGCTGTATTGTTCTCCAGGGTACAGTAATTGTTTCCATCTCAAAATCTGGTATCATCACTTCATCTTATGCTGGAGGGACAAAAATCTTTAATGTCCAAGTAAATTCAGGGTCAAAATTGCACTGACAGCAAAAATCAGGTATACCATAAAGAGAACTGAATGAGTATGTATGGAATACATTGCCAGGGGAAAACCAAACAGCCAGTCACAAAAAGCAGAATATGTGGTACTGTACCTCTTTTGGATATAACAGTGGAAGAGAGGAGTGTTGCAGAGTCTCAAGAAGGAGGACAAAATGCAATATATCCCTGTGTTCTCTACATTGCAGAATGTGTTAACCAAGAGCAAAGATCAAGTGCCTCACTATGTGGCAAAGCCAACCCATGGAGACTGAGGATTGCAGGGAATCATAAATAAATGTTAAACTATCTGTGAATTAAGCACAGCTCAGTGAAGAGTATAACCAAGAAACTGAATGCTGACCATGATTTCTGAGAAAAGTGCTCACAAAAATGCCTACTCTTTACAAATTTAATAAAGGTTTGCTTATATATAAGGGGGCATATTGCTACACATGACAGTCCAGGAGTGGTGGAATCAAGAGTGTAAAGATCTAGAAGACAGGTTAAACAGGTCTTGATAGTCTAGGTATACTTTTCAATTGCACACTGAATACTGTAGGAAGCCTACCTGAGGTCAAGCATTCACATAAAGGTATCAACTGAAATCTCACAAAATATACTAATTTTTTACAGATCTCACATGCATACAATTTTCACAAAGCACATTTGAGACCACCTAATGTACATATTAAAAATTGAGTAAATATTAAATGGATAAAGGTAACATTTTTCTTCTCTTTAAAGAAAATACTAGCTGTACCACTTCTTCCAAAAAAACAGACCTTCATAACAACTAATTCTGGTATCAAGTAGTTCATTCTTGATGAAAGATGTTCCTGGATTTTTGTTTCCTACTTCCCACAGCTGGAAACTTACAGAGCAAAATCTTCCTATTTAGAAAAATGCTAACAGTAGTCTGTGCAACTTAATATAAGCAAAATTAGACACTTCATAACCATAATTGCTCCCACAGTAGTTTCAGCATTTGGTGGAACAAGTTATTGTACTCACAACTACTCAGGTGGATATTGTCTCAGAGACAATTCTGTGTCCAAGTTCAAGGCTGGAGTATGTGACAGGTGCTCCCTCCTGTCCCTATGTATAAATAGCTGGCTTTCTCCTAATGAATAGCAAGCATTATGCCACTAAGCAAGGCCAGACTGGATGGGGCCCTGAGCAACCCAGCCTGTTGGGAGGTGTCCCTGTCCATTGCAGAGGAGTTGAAACTTGATGATCTTAAAGAGTCTTCCCAATCCAAACCATCCCATGATTCATAATTTCCATCACTTTTAAACCTCAACAATCAAACAGAAAATTCTAATAAAGCATTTTTGCAAAACACTGCCTAAAGTATGCAGAGCATCAAATTCACAGGAAAATCAGCAATAATAGTCTTCCATAGTTAACATAAATTTCATTTATGGCAAATGAAGGCTACCCCACATGCAATAACTCTGAGTAAGCCTTGGAATGATTCAGATAAAAAAAAATATCATTATCCGTGCTTTCCAGAATTATGTATTTGCCCTGAAATGTAAACTGTTCTATAAAAGCCTTGTCATCATGGGCAGCATTTTCCATATTTTCATCTGTCACCATAACAAATTTATCAGCTACTGTTTTTGTGCTGATTCATCAATCCTTTAAATCAGATTATGTGAATCACCAAATTCACTAGACAAGAATAACTGACTATACTTTTGAGTTGCAAAAGAATAGAAAATGGAACCTGGAAACATTTAAATATAACCTACAAAAAACAGTCCTTATTTTTTGTTTTTATCTGCATGGCACTAATATGCATCCTGGCATAAGTGCATTGCATTATTAAGGCAAAAATCCCTGCTTTAAAGAACATTTGGCAAAAAGTAATTCTCACAGGTTTTTTTGTTGTTGTATTTGTAAAAAACTTCTTGGGCACTGTTATTCCTTACATCATTGTCAAAATAAATTGTACTATACAAAATGATATACCCTCTAAGGGACAATGGCAGCAACTAAGACTTTCATTAGCATTAGTTTCCAAACAACTAAAAAAGGAACAATTCGTCTTACATCCAGTGAAACAGAAGCAGTCATTATCTTCTGCAGCAACTGTCAGAACAACATGGATTATTTTATACTTCATGAAAGATCACAATAGCGTAAATAAAAAGCTAGGCTTTCCAAACACCAGTAATTTAGGCTAGGCTATTGATGCCTTTTAGCACCTAGAGACAAAAAGATCTCTGTTGAGAAGACAGAACTCCACAAGAATGACAGTAATGACAAGAACAGTTTGGGCTCGGATGGATTTCACAGACCACCTGGTCCACCTCTTCACTGAAAGCAAGACTAATTTGGGCATTACACCCCACAGGCCCTTGTCCAAAGTCAAATTCAGAATCCCTCCCAGACTGTGTATTCCACCATCTTTCCAAACAAATCTATGACAGAACGGGTTTCCCTGCTCCCCACACCACTTGTCAGAATTTTCCTTGTTTGCCCTTTTGCTGTTCACCTCCAAGACATTCCCATCCTGCTGGTGAGAGTCTTGTCTAAACTGGAGTTAAAGGCCAGCAAAAGTACTACTGTTGTTTGTTTATAAATTTAAGAGGTATGTTGTCATATACATGATTACATGTTTCTATTTGCCGTGTTAATCACAGTTACAGTCATTTATACAGTCTAATAGTTTACTTCAACCATACTTCTATTTGTAAGCCTCAGCCTTTTGAAAAATCATAACCAATCTTTCCCTAAATCTCTTTTCCTCAAGTCTCTCCCCTTCATCCCAAGCCTTAATCTTTTTCTGGAAAGCAGCCAACAAAGAAATGTCCCAGAAAACGGGAGTAACCAGAAATGTTACAGAAGTGACAGCCTTCTACTGCAGCCTTTCAGGAAGAATGTGAAAATAAACAACGTGAGTCAGAAACAGAGAAATACTGAACTACTACAAAATATTATTTTCTTTACTTTCTCTACTAGAAAATATACTTATATTTGACCCATCACAGTCCAGAGCCTAGCAATCCCTGCTACTTTTTGGCAAGAGGGAAGGCTGCTGGGAGTCACCACTTACAATTGTCCTGGACTCAAGATCTCTGATGTCGAAATTGCTTTATGCACCTTTCAGAGGAACGACTGAAAACAAAGTAAGAAATACTCTCTTGAGGCTTTTAGACTTCCCAACTAGATCTCATTGAGGGAAAGTAAACTACTGTGAAGTTCTAACCTGCCAACAATTTAGTACATTCTAAATCCTAACAATTTAGTAAATAGGTCAATGTTAATAAAAATGTCGTGGTAGTATTCCTATACCAAATATAATTATTTGAAAAAAGCAGTCAGTATTCAGACATAAGTATTGAATTAGATTATTTGAAGACACATAAATGAATTCACAGGTGAAGCTACTTCACATGGAAGACAAGACAGGACAGCATTTTTCCATCATTCCAATTGATACCTGGGATCACTAACAGTGTAATTCCACATTTCTTTTACTCAAAATATTCTGACTGCCAGAAAAATTGAAGAACTGTATCTGTACACATGGAATGTCAAATTCAGAAACTAAAGTGTTTGGGTTTTGTTGAGTTTTTTTAGTGTAGGGTTGTCTGGGATTTTTTTCCCCCTTTCAGTTGCCTTTTGGGGGAAAGGGATGAAGGGAGCTAGGTGGCTTTGTTTTTAAAAACAACACATTTCAATGATTTTACTCAAAAAACACAGGCTTCAACACCTTTTCTGGTATCAGTGGACTAATCCAGCAGCCTACCAGCTACTGAGACACAGGCCATAGTGAAATTCCTAGCAAATAGGTGCCTGCTGGTATTTTCAACTGGCATCAGGACTGAACACTATCAATCGCCAGAACAGAAATGTTTAAGTCTTTTTGTCTTTGCATGCCTGAATTAGAAACATTAACTACATTAATGCCTAAGTAATATCTGCAGAAAAATAAGGTTTATTACAGTACAAGCTGAACATTAAATTTGTACCAACATTAGCAAGTAGTGTAGACCAGCTAGAGAAGATACACAGAGAAAATGGTGATGCTGAGAACCCAATGTCTGCACAATTCACATTTCATGGTTTTTATTTTCTGGCTGGTTGGCTGTTTTAATTTGGAGTATGTCTAGAGAGGGTGCATTGCACCCAAAATCATTTCAGTTTAATATGCACCCCGGCATGAGTGCATTGTATTATTAAAAAGGTTTCTTCTAAGGCAAAAATCCCTGTTTTAGAGAACATTTGGCAAAAAGTAATTCTCACAGGTTTTTTTGTTGTTGTATTTGTAAAAAACTTCTTGGGCACTGTTATTCCCGCTCCAAAGTAGCACTGATGAAAAACTGAGCCAGTGTGCATTAGTGATCAATTTCCAGCAGCAGAAAAGAAATGAAGATACCTTAAGCTCTTTATTTGTCAAGGATCTAGACCCTGACATTTGCTGTTGCTTAAAGCATGGTGCTAATAACACCAAGGTTGTGGGTTCAATCTCTCTATGGGCCATTTCCTTGAGAGCTGGACTCAATGATCTGCGTGAGAATCTTCCAACTCAGAACATTCTGTGAATCTGTGACCTCTGTCCAGGATGGAACTGGTGCCCCAGACATGAGAGCAGTCCAGCAAGTCAGTTACTATAATCTTATCAGAGCATATTACTCTGACACTTCAATGCAGTAACAAGTTTGACATAACACAGTAAGGTAATAACACAGATTTCTATAAACCACCTTGACTTAAAAATAACTGAGGCCAAACTGAACTAGCTGTTCTTGTCACTAAAATATCAGACCAGTTTTTCCCCACGTTTTACAGCTTAGGCTCTTACATCTTGTGGACAAAGTGTAGGACATTTATCAAAGAGTTAAAGATAGGAAAATGGATGCTGTGGAAATACTTTGTGTCAAGTATACCCAGTTTTATTTTCCTTCTCCAACCAGCTGAACTTGCCAACACCTCAGGTCCCAATCTCCCCATACTATACCAAGTTTATCCTGTTTTCTCAGTAGCCAGCACCCACCACACTGAGCCAGGGTCTGACAGTATTTGTGCAATACTATTGAGAAAACTTAATAAACAATGACTACATTCAAAATCTTCTAAAAAAAGTTATCTCTGTTTTCAAATGAAGATGGTACTACTCTAGCAATCTGTTGCAATGGTTATTCAGTTTAAGGGACAGAGGGTGCAACATTCTTTTAGGGCAAGGAAATCAATCCTACAAGATATTTCAAACTCGGTATCATACCTAGCTACCAAATAAATTTATGAAGAACTAATGTCAATTCCCAGCAAAGTTCTGCAAGTGTGACTTGTACTCACACCTGCAAAATTTGTTTCAACATAATAAGCAGGCAAGTGCACATAAAATCAGTATTGTGGTTAACTACCAAGAATTAACAAAACAGCCTAGACTGCAATGTATTTCTGTCAAACTACATTCTGTAATCCAGTTTTATATTGGGCTTTGATACATGCATAAATATTGTTATGGGAAAGGAGAACACATCTTAGTATAAGAGAAATCTTAACAGATTACTCAAAGAATTATTATTAGTCCAGATCAAATTATTGCAGAAAAAAGTGAACATAAACCACTATACATAAAAAAAAGTTGCAATAATAGTAATAATTAAGACTGTTGTACCTGCACTTCCTAGTATCTTCCTCCTTTTCTTGGCGTTACATTTACCCTTCAGCCGCCCCTCTGAATCTTGAGGCCGATGTCTGTTCATGGCAGGGACATACAGGAAGCTCCTGGCATCTCAAGTCCAAGTGTGATGTTGACCGTTTCTTCCTCCTTACTATATAATTAACTTGGAAACACTTTTATATTTCATCATTCACTTGTAACATCCCTATCAGTAGAAGTGTAAATAGCCAGGCTACAGCTTAACCAGAAATTCAGCCCCTTCTCCTTTCCCCTAAAATATAAGCATTTATAACAAACTAGAATTGGACATTATTTTTACTATAAAAAATGAATCTGAGCTAAACACTGATGTCTGGAATGCTGCTGTTCTGAAACAATTTGTTGCCACTGTACAGTTCCTGCTTGCCATAAACTGAGATCTAAATAACCTTCTCAGTTGCACACTTATGAATAACAGCAGTTCTAGAGATATCAAAGAATATTGTTACATAAATATAGTACAGCAAACTTTCAAGTCTGAATTAAATTCTAGTTCCGAGTAGCACCATCTTGACAAGGTGCTCCCTCTCTCTGTCCATTAAAATTTTACTTCATTCTCAAAGCTATTGGAACTGAAGTCTAAGCAACACCTGCACAGCCTACTTAGCCTTTAATTACATATATGAAGTAATGAGGCCAAAATGAGTTTGAGAATAGAAATACATACTGCGCATTTTATTAGTTCAAAGCAAATGTTTTGGTAAAGATTCAAAAGTCATGACTAGTAATGACTTTTCAGTCAAAAAACAATCTTTAAGATGTCTGTCCCACATGTACTTTTTTCTCCTCTTTTTAAAATATTGATGGAGTATAAGGTCTTCCATTCAAGTGAGGCAGAGTCACTTCCACAGAGACTAAGGAAGTGCAATTGTAGAACCAGCCCTTTCACAAGTGGAGGTTGTTCCAAGTGGTCCCTGGTTGACAACTTCACCTCGCTCCTAGAAACAAGCTGTGAGAACCTCATAATTTCAGGAGACAATTCTGGCTGTAAGGACAATCAAAATGCTATCTAGTGCCATCTGCACTTACAAATTTAAACAAGGGAGTTCTGAAACAGGACACTTATCTCCCTGACAGATCTGATGACTTCTTCCTAGAAAGGCTGACTTTATTTATTTATGGGCAGCTCTGCATTAGGAGCAAAGACAAGCTAGAGAAATTACGCTCGTTTTAAATCCTAAATTAAATGCAAAACAGTACATCAATACTGTTGATCCACAACCATTGTAGAACACTAAATGTGAGAAAGTCAGCTGCTAGTCCAAATCCAGATCTAGCTACTCCAGCTATTTAAAAAAAAAATCCAGATCCAGTCTTTTAGTAAGTATGAAATTAGAGAAGTATTAAAAGTTGGATAGTAGTTTTTGCCTTAAATAAACAGTGTAAAGCCTACCTCAAAATTTAGATGCCAGATTTTTAGATCCCATGCAAGCAGATTTCAAAATTTGCAGAAATTGAGAAAAATGGTTTAGCATAGCAATACACAACCATTCTAAAAATATAAAATACTATCTGTGAAATATCCTCACCACTACTTAACAGGAGTTACATAAAGTCTTACATTTATTATAAAACAGATTTCCACCACTACATACCAGTCTCCAAAAAGCTTTTATTTATCATCATACAGTGGCAGACATTATAAAAATAAACCGTTACTTAATATTCAGATATTTTTATCATATAAATTTCTTACTGGAAACAGAAAACATACATAGAAAAAAATTTTCTATGGATGTCCCACTAAGCACAAAACTCTGCACTTGCTCTACTGCTGCAGTAAAAGAAAGCATCTCCAAAATAAGGCAACTGGCAGCCTGTTCTTTCTCCCTATAAACTGCAATGCTCTACATGGACATTTAAGAAACTCAGTAAGGCCCAAACTGAGGAGGATGGCTATCTGGAGGAGGTGGCGGCGGCGGTGGTGGCGGTGGCGGCAAAAATGAGTATGATGAATTGTACATGTCTGGGCCTGTGCAAATCTTATTCATATTTGAAGGCAGACAGTGGAATTGATGCCCATCATTGACAGAACCAAAAGCTGGAGGAGGAAAGGAATACTGTCGCATCATTGGGTTTTCTTTTCTGTAAGGCTGTGGAAACACTGGTGATTCCTGGTGTATTCTCTTATCTGAAGAGTACAGCTGTGGTGGTCTTACTTTCGGTCTCAAAAACCCTCGAGGGCCTGATGGAGGAGGAAATTGATCCCTGGAGAACCCCCTGCCACGGTATCCTCTTGAATAACTTGAAGCAGGCTGTTGTACTGGCTGATGAAGTCCTTTATTCTCACCTAAAGAATAAATAAGAGCCCATACACACACAGTTTTAATATTATTTTGGAAAGATCAAGTTTAGTCCTCACGAATCTTCCAAGCTGAAGTCAAGGAAACCTGAAAGGTAATCTTATCAACAGATAACACTGCAACTAATACATAAAGAACAAAATAATACTGGCAAGTCTATTGTTTAGTAACTCATCTTGATTGATTAGAGTAATAAAAAAAGGATGATCCTGAGGGTTGCAAATTCAGTCTTTAAAAAAGGAAATTTCACCTTCTTTCCCTCCAGGCTTTCCATTTGTATAAATGAATGTCAGGAAGACTCAAATTTTGAGTATTTTGGAAGCTGTCATTTAAAACAAGATTTAAAAACAACGTATTTTAAAACTAAAGATAAATCAACACTGCATTACACTAAAGGGGTATCCAGATTTCGGTTCTGAGTTCATATTACAGTGCAGACACAGGACACAAGAAATTATGCAAGCTTAAATTAATAAAATTAACTTACTCTATCACAAAAAGGACAGTCTGTGCCTCTAGCCAATTAGCTTTCAGCATTCATCTTTCTAAGATAAATTTTTCCCTGTACAGCTCACTGTAATCATATATTTAAGGTTTGTAACAAATATACTGCCCCTTTATATAAATACCATAGGAGTTTTAATGGGCTAAGGGCTATAAAATGAAGAGCACTGAAATACTAAAAATTCTCCAAAAAGCTGCTAAGATATTCAAAAAGCTGAACTTAAACCCTTGAAAGGATTTTAGGGATGGAAGCAACAAGGTATTCAGGAATATAACACTGAATAAAAATCACTCAAATTTAAAAACCTGTGTAAACCTCATCCTTGGCACAAGACTACAAAGCCTTTCACAGGTGAAAATGTTTTTAAGTCTGGAAAGGTAGCTAGATACCAGAATTCCTACTCATTTTCATGGGGATTAGGACTTAAGACTCCTTTGGTACAAGGAGGCCTCTCGGAAGCACTGAAGTAAAGCACTTGAATGAGTATGTTTGTTTTTTCTTCTCCTACCAAATACTGCAACAATGAGACAATTTTAATACACTCAGAGTGCTACCAAGTAAGACTCCACCTGAGACCAACTTTGTGCATTAAATTGTGAAATAACCTTGTTGCTGAATTCTATAGCCAAAATAAATTGCACACAATTTCAGCTTATACCCTGTTATTTACAAAAAAACCCACAGCAAATCATAACTCATCTCCTTTGACAGAGTGCAACAGTTCCTCCCGTTGTGTTCTCAGTCATGGAACACAGCTCAGCAACAGTCTCAGCAAGCCCTAGGCAAAAGCAGGTCTGGCTGGCAGAACAAGGATATGATGGAAAACATGCCATATGCTACATAAACAGTAATCAGAAGAAAATAATCAGTAATGAAGAGAAGCGCAGCACAATTCAGATCCTTCTCTTACAGGGAAAAATAACTTGCCAAAACCATAGGGGCAAAGCCATTCCAGGAAAGATGACAGCTTTATTTGAAGGATACAAGGGAGGACTACTGTACAAGAAGCGTTAAAGGACACCTACTGATCTCCCAGATGAAAAGAAAAGGGTTTCAGTGGGGCACAATGTATACAGCTTTAGAGAAAAAGAGCAGCAAACTCACGGAAGGAGTCTGTCCAAGGAAATCAATGGGGGAAGCACCATGCTGCAGACAGCTGAAGCAATCTGATTAAGTTAGGAGCAGAAGAGGGTAAGGGATGAGAGAGTAGTTTTTAAAGGGAGTGGAACAAAAAGCATGCAGCAAAAGCAGACCAGTGAGAACAGACAAAGAGGGTTGCACTATTCAACCAAAATGGCAAAAAACAAAGTTTTGTGCAGAGAGGCATGAGAGAAAAAAAAATTTTGTTATTGCAAACAAAGCACAGCTGCAAGCATACACCTGGAACAGATATGACAACAGCAGGAGGAAAAAAGGTGAAGGTGGCAAATCATGTGAAATCCTATACATGGCTTTGTTTATGTAATTGCTGCATTAGGTAAACAGAAAGGTTCCCAGCAGGCTACACAATCAACAGTTATTTAGAAGAAGATTTATATGTCACAGGTGAGAAAGAGCTTCCATTTCAGACAGAGGAATAAATTCTCCATCTAAGACCTGTCTCCACCCTTGACTGCCACAGAAGTGGGTTTCCAAAAACTGCACATGGCCTTCCTTGGTCTTCTCCCAGTACTCAAAAGGCTTTAGCTGCACCCCAAATAAGCAAGCTCTAAACTCCAAATTGTGGCATCTGTTCAGTAGCTTCACTGTGTGTCAGCTGACACTGCTCTAAGAGCCTTTGACTCTCCCCTGACAACTGGTCGCCTGCTATACCACCTACTTTCCAAACTCAGTTTAACAGACACAAGCATTCTCCCATTCACTCACTTGATGGAATTGTTTCTGGTTTGACTTTCTTCCTTCCTTGACCTTGAGGCTTTTGACTTGGAGGCTTCTTTTTCTTCTGTTTTGCCTCTCTCTCTTTTTCATCATCACTGAAATCCAAAGCCTGATAAAAAAAAATAATCTGGCTTCTCAGCACAAGAAAAAACACTTCAAAAATTTCTCAGAAGACAACTAATGCAAGACTCAGTTATTACTCTGGTTTTCCTGAAAAGGGCAACATTCAAGTAATGAACACAAAAAGCTTCTGAAGAGCAAACTACAGATTAAATGAATTAAAATATGAATTTTTAAAATAAGTAAAAATTAACTTGGCCATCAGTACATAACTCAGCAGTTAAACTACATTAAAAAATACCTCTAAAATTGTCACTAAACTGGAATCTTCTACAGCATATTTAATAACACCATTTCTGTTGAACTTGCAATAGCAATGTTATTCCAAAGACATTTTCAGCTATGAGGAATGTTGTAATTTACAAGAGATTCAATTCCACTGCAACAATTTCTTCTCATTATACACGGTTTTCCTACTTTTTGAATTCTAACTTTCATTTAGAATGAGGATAAATTATCAGTGACAGGGAAGAAATCTGTCAGCATTAACTAGTTCCCTGAAAAACAGCTCACTCTTATGACTTAAAAGGGGTAGCATTTGCTGCACCCTCTCCTTCCCAGTTGTGAAAGTAGGGGCTTTGCTGCTTACTTGCATCTCTCTATCACATACACAGAGCACAGATCTCAAAAAGACTGCACAAAAACAGTGCTTAAAAAGCCACATGCAAGTTAGTTGTGAATACTACTATTTTTTCTACTACATAACTGGATTACACACTTACTCAAAAAAGCCATAAGAAATACAGCAAGATATATACTATGAAGTAAAATCTTTAACTCCTGCTTTTTCTAAGAACTTCAGTACACCATACTCCAGTAGTACAGAGATAATGAACAGCAATAGGTACCTTTTATTGCTACCTAATTTCTATGTAACATCCCATAGAAGTCACCCCACAGAAGTACTGCAGCTATGTGCTCCTGCTAGCCCTGCAGCATACGGATCACACTTTGTCATCCTCTAACCCCGAAGACAAAGCTAAGAGAGATTATATTAAGGATTACAAATTAGCTGGGCTAGTTAAGAGCCTGTCAGAAAAGAAATGCTTACCACATACCTTAAAAGTGGCAAGTAAGAAAGGCCTAATATGGATTAATTTAACATTCATACAAAACTAAAGCTTCACACAATCATAAAAAGAACTGACTCCAACAACTGCACAGTTTACCATAGGGGCTGGCCAGAAACCAGCTGAAAACTGAAGTCTCTAAAAGGGTCTGGCTGTAACACACAATTTCAAGCATCAGTAGCATAAAATTTAATCTGCACCCTTGTCAACAGCTATTACCTTCAGAGCAAAAGTTACTTTCTATCAGTTCATCTGCTGTCACAGTTTGGGATAGCCTGGTAGAACTAACCAAAGATTATTCTAATTGAGGATTACAAGATGTTAGATGTGTTTTTTTCCAAAACAGAGCACACAGACATCACAAAGTTAGAACAGTGCCCACTCTTGCTTGTCTGTGCAAGAAGCCCATCTCCTCTCATGAAGCTACTGCTTTATAACAACAAACTGTAGGGAAACAAGCCATTCAAAGAATGCAACAGAGATGTCAAGTTAATCTAGATGAGCAGACACCTTAAACATCCACATAGTAAATTTGCAGAGAACTACTAAGCCTTTCAAGACAAACAATTGCTTGAGGCACATAAGACAAAGCTGCAGTGAAAGAATGACAGGGACAAAAATTTCTATAGCAGAAGGAAAATTATTAGGCAAGGTAAAAACATTGCTACTCAAAGTTAAAGGTTCAGGTTGTCAAACATGGTCTTGAAGGACCAGAGGAACTGAAGATAAAGATACACATTTTACAACTGCAAAAAGCAACTAGACAAAGACAGGTAGTACTCTCTACACTCACTATGAGACCTCTCCAAGAAGAACATGATCTTTTCTTTCAGTGAAGAGGTACATTCAACTCCTGTCTGCATAAAAAGATAAGCTGGCTGATTAGCTGCTGTGCACAGGATTTTTTCTACATATATCTTGTGTAATCAAAAACAATAAACAAAAAAATCCTCTATAGTTACTTCAGGTGGTGGTTCGTGGTCATTCTTCCAAGACGCATCTGAACCTTTATCCCTAAAAGAAAAAAACCAACACAAAATACAAATTAGACAACCCAGATAAAGGAAGGGTAACACTTTCTATAAGGTATTGATCTTCTACAAGAGAAGCTTCCTGTTTCCAAAGAGGTATTTGTTTTTTAATATTGTTTCTAAGCAAGTAGTAATGTACACGTCAATTTAGGGCTTCACTGCACTTAAAAAATCTTTCTACTCTGAGTGATGACTGAGCATTTCATACAGCTAATATTACATTTTGGTCAATATTCTCTCACCACATCCTTTTGAACCTAAATTGCTTCCAACCTGGATTGAGGTAGTTCACTGCAACTTTCTTATGCTAATTGGTGACTATGATCATAAGCTTTCTTATTCTTCTGGTTACAGACCACGTATCTTCAGATAAAAAAGAACAATTATTCAGTAGGACACAGGAGGCTTTCAGTATAACTACAGTGTGGTAGCTTGAGGGGGTCTGGCTTTTTGAGTGTGGTAGGGGCCAGAAGATGGCTCCTGTAAAAAGCTGCCAGAAGCTTCCACAGCTGTCCAGGCAGAGCCTATCTTTGATGGCTCCAGAAAGATGGACATGCTGTTAGCCACAGCTGGGCCAATTAGGAAGGAAGGTAACGTGTCTGTGACAACATATCTAACAAGTAAACTCAGGAGTAGGCATGCATGCGCCATGTAGCCATAGCCACGTAGTTGTAGATAGGCAGGGAAACAAGGAGTACAGCATATAGAAAAACAACAGATATGGACACCAGCAAAGCCAGCCAAGAAGGATAGGGAAGGAGGTGCTTTCATCATCAGATCTGAAACATCTTCACAGCCTGTATTAAGGCACTGTACCAAATGCAGCGTTTCCCCGCACCCTGAGGGTCCATGAAGGAGCTGAGATCCACCCTGTGATGGAGCAGGAGGGGGTGAACTCCTACAGGAGAGACTGTGTCTGGTGGGAATTAACATGATTAACGAGGCCTGTGCTCCTAGAAACCGAAGGGAGTCAATTAAGTTAAAAAAGCCTGGTTTTATTCCCACTCTAAGAGGGATCAGCTCTGCTCTGAGAGGACAAGAGAGAGAACAGGCAGAGCCGGGAGGGCTGCCTGCCAAGAGGGACAACGTAATTTCTGCAGGTTTGCCACAGTGCCTTTGAGCAGAGAAAGAGTAAAAAGTAAGGACCTGCCTTTTCTCCCAGGAAGAAAACATCTGAGGAATGAACTGACTAACTAGAAACAAAACTCCGGTCCTCCTTTCTTTCTGAGGGCTGTGGGCTGCTGGTGGTGGGGGGAGAAAAGAGAAAGAGTGTTTAAAAAGATGGTTTGCTTGCTCCTTTAACTCTGAAATAAATTCACTTAATCATCTTTCAAGTTTTGAGCCTGTTTTAGTCTGCTGTAATTAAGGAGTTTTGTTCTCTTTGTGTCCTTATCTCAGCTTAGTAACACATTCCTTTCCCCTGTCCAGCCGCAGGGGGGGAGGGAAGTGGGCTTTAGTGGAGCCTTGGCAGTTGGCCAAGGCTAAACCACGACATACAGCAAAGTAAATTCAGAGCCAAAAGACCCTCAAAGACTGCTTTACAATCCTACTAAGACAGTGTTAGCTAGACAACTAGGTTTTATCTTCTATTCTGCTATAAAAATAAAATTAAATTGATAAGCAAAAAGACACTTAAAGAAGCAAAAACTCAATTGTCTTTCCTGACAAGCACCAAAATAAATTTGAATTAGCATAATTTATTTCACCCATTGCTAAGAACTTCACTAAAAATCAAGAAATTTCTTTCATTAGCAAAGAATTTGTGGAATAGATTTAAACTACATTCCTAGTAGTCTGCTGAAGATTTTTTCCACACTGCTTATAAATTTAATGTCTTTTGGTCTGAAATGTCAACATACAATCCTTATCTATGCAGAAAAACTATGTAAAACAGTGCAATACTAAAAATTATTATTTGCAAAGTGGAACCATACAGTTAAAAACATCATTGCATTCAGTGTGAAATGTCTTCGGTCAGTGCTCTAGTAACCAAGCGTTTTTTATGTATTCATGAAGTCAGCAACAACAAAGTCACAATAATTACAAAAACGTCCATAACCACTGGCATCAGCAGCCTGGAATTAAGAGAGCCCATGAGAGCACTGGCAAGTCATCTGGAGGTACACTGTACCTCAAACCCTAACCATAAAATTGAAGCTCAACCTCTACATGCCACTAGAAAACCATAAAGACACATCAACCTTTTTGATTATGAGCAAAAGGAAGGCAAGGAAGCCATTTGAAAGTTCAATTAGAAGAAAACATTACAGGGAGGAACAGAAGATGATGCCTCTATAGAGTAACTTCTCAGCTGCAGAAAGCTTTATTATTATGAACTGAACTGCTTCTTCCTTTCATGTTGTTATTTTGGAGCAACACATGCCTGGCAGAAATACCACAGCACAAAAGCATCTACAAGACCTGTGGTCAGCCAGCAATATGCAGTATCACTGACTGCAAACTTTAAACCTTTCAAGTTCAAGCAACTTATCTCACTCTCCCAAAGCAGCTTTCCTCACTTCAGCAAAACAAAAACTCCTTTTCATGCTCCAAGGTACTCAGTATCTTCTGCAAAGAACAACATAGTAATTCTTTGATTTCTGAAGTCAGATACTGTAAGATCTGGAAGTCTAACAAAAGGTGATTCACAGGAATCTTGAAAATATGTGAGCCTTTTTAGAATTGTTTCATGCACTACAACACAAGTCTATTTTCAGCAACACATTATATTGCATTCAGAAAGTTTTACACTACACTTTCATTTATTTTTCTATAAAGTGTAAGGCTTATTCACAGCACTGCAACTTTGTACAATGCAAGCAGATTGCATTTCAAATTTCAGAAAAAGCTTCAAACTCAATGTTTCTTTCAGATCTTAATCTTGACTCCTTTCCTTTTCAAAGTACCATCACAGCTTTAAATAGCAGTTTTAAAACTTCAAGCCTATAATACTCCACAATCTGCTCTCCACACAGTCAAACTAACAAAAAGTAGAAAATAAAAACTATTGGTTATCAAATTTGCAATCTACTAAGGTCCAAAAGCCTTCTAGTGAATCACTGACCAAAGCTTGACTTTACTATCCATGCCACCTTGGTTTCTTCATATGGCATTACTTACAAGTCAGAAATCAGAAATTCTTCATACATTTTTAATGAAACCTACTTAGTGAAAAGGCAGATTCAACAAATAGTAGCAAATGCTTCACACAAACTTAAGAAATTATACTGACAAAACCCAGAAATAAAATATTGTACTGTAACTTAAGTCACACAACTCATCTTAACCAAAGCAAGAAACAATGTCTGGTGCACTGTTCAGCTCTGCTGCTAAGTGATCGAAGACTGAAATCCTCTGCCTAGCTGTTTCATGGTTATCACCCATCACACATGACAGTGAAGTACTACTTAAAGAAAAAGGGTTTGCAGAACTATTTCCAAAGCATGAAGCAAACTAAAACATGAGTCTCCCATCTCAGATGCTCAGTACAGCCCACGGTTATTGATGCAAGCAGATGATTAAAGTCTGTGCAGTTACTGTGCTAAGCAACAAAGTTTAATAGCACAAATCAAAGACCAGCTGGCATCAAAATGTTGCAGAAAAACAAACAAGCAACAGAGCAAGAAAGTGATCTATTTTGGTCCTCACCGAAGGGAAGAAAATATGCTTGTTGCCTGCACACAAATGAGGAAGTTAAAAAAATAAAAAATCTCCTGTAGGTCTGGCCACACATCTGACTAAAGAAAAAAACTTCAGTGTAAATACTGGCACAGCCGTAATGAATGCAGACTATTAACTAACCCAAGTCAAATGAGAACCTGAGAACTAATACTCATAAACAGAGACTAACTTACCTATATGAGAAAAGAGTTTTAACCTATAGCTATTTCAGATAATTATTCATTAATAATTAGAAGATTAATATCTAGCTGTCACATATCATGCTTTATTTCTTAGTCTATATCTTTGAGCACACTTCCCTCTAAATGGCATCAATTCCTATTTAGTCATGCTACTTTCCTCAGACAGACTGGGATACACAAACACTACTGAGAAGTTTCTGAGCATCATACTACACTGTCACTCAAATCCCTCCTCTCATGCAAATTTACAGCAGGTAACTTTTATCTACAATTGTTACCTTCCAACTGTGTAAAAGATTCATTGTTAATTGCATTTCAATTCTGGCCTTGTAATAGTAAGTGAAAATAGTAAATTAATACAAATGAAAATAGTAAATTAATGAAAATAGTAAATTAATACAAACTTGTTCAGAATGCAAACAGGTTTAGTAGCTGTTCTGAAACTTAAATGAGACTGAAGAACAACAAAATCTGGAAAGTTCAGTGTACAAAGCTTTTTATACTTATGCATACTTGTGTCAGAGGGTGTGGAGGAAGTATCAATGAACTTTTCTGGTTGTGATATTTCCGGTAACAGAGCAACATAAAAAGAAAGCAAGCTTAGTACACAAAATGGAACAAAAAGCTAAACTTTAGTAACTATAGCACTCTAAAAGCCTGCAGTTTACAGCTGTCTATTTTCTCAAAGGCAAATAAGTACAGTCTTGTTATTTCAACAGCTGAAAAAATCTAAAGGAAATAAACAGCTAAGTGTCAAGATTAGTACTACAGTTCCTCACTCAAGACTAAATTTTAATCCAGTATTTTCAGCTTTTTTAATATTAAAAAAAAAACATTAAAACCAGATTAGAAAAGAAATGCAGACTCACTGTTTTAGTTTCTCTGCAAATATATACTGGGTGAAGTCCTCCACCGATGGAGCAAAATACATGCTATCTTGCACATTAATACCTTTTGCTTTGATATCATCAGAGCTGTTAAATCTTATGACATAAAAAGGATGTAACACAGGACCAAATATCTCAAATATCTGAAAGAAACAAAATTAAAATATTCAAATAGACAGCTAATTTCATTGTAAACACTGATATTTAAGAAGTTTGATATATTTTCAAAATGCAGAATGAAATAAAAAGTTCCTTTCATGCTTTAGTTTTATTACCAAAGTTTGTTTGACAGTGTATTTCCCCAACTACTGTTTGTTTTAATGAAAAGTGAGTTCTCAGGTCCTTAGCAATCCTTCCTTTTGTCAAATCTCTCTTCTTGTGTCCATTATGCTTTCAAATCTCTTAACATTTCAAACAAACTCCAGATCATTTTTTCCTCCAAGTTGATCTTTACAAGATGCCTTTACACCAGTTACCACTCATTTCCCAATTCCATGGAGAGCAGAGAATTCTGCCATGTTTTACAGAACATCTGCAATTCAGGCTGAGTTTGTTTCATGAACATTTAGCTTTCAAAGATATTATAGTAGTAATCATTGCAGATGATGGCTTTCCTTCTACAGGAACAGAAAATTCAATGCAACAACCCTTTCAGCAGGCCTTAAATCAGAACAGCACAGCACAGAAGTAAACATTCCCCGTATTTCACAAAATTTCACTCTAACCTCTGCCACATCTGGCAGTAAAAGAGCACAGCCTGTTATTCCAAGACATCATTAATCTGAAAGCAATCTCTTCCTCTCCACAAGCACTCTCATCAAATTCTGGAAACTCACCAGATATTGTAATTCTGTAAGGATGTACTTAATTCCAGGTCAGGAATTCTTGAGATTACAAAAACAGATGAATATAGCAAGAGCCAAAGCACAAAGAAAAGCTACGTTTCAAGGAAACATTATCTTTCATTTAGTAGACTTCAACTCTCCTTTCTGCAGTGCTAAAGAATACTTCCAATTTTATATTAGAGTAACAAGTTTTTATTTTATACCCACCTTTCCTGCTGCTTGCCGATCTTCTTTAAAAATTACGCTTTCCTCATTGACTGGAGGTAGGCCTCTCACTGATTCAATTATTACTAAAAGAAAAAATAAATTAAAACTTAATATTTCAACAGTGTGTTTGAACATGTAGTTAACTGCAGAAAAACTTAATAAATCACACCATTACTTGTCTACTTAACTTCACAGAACTGCAACCAAATAGTCTTGAACACAGACCAATATACTTAAAACCACACACCCCTTCTCCAGTGATACATGAGTGGTAATACTTACATTGCTTACAGAATTATTGTTCTCTGGGGTAATGAAAGTCCTAAGAATCAAACCAGAACACAAAAGCTGTGTGGCAGTTCAGTCACAGTAGCAACTGAAGGTGTTGTTTACGTACACACATATACAATCAGCTATACATTCTGCAGTTTAACGTCATATACATCTCATACTCCATTCAGGCCTAATGATGATTAAACTTCTCTAGCTATAAAACAGAATGCTCAATTAAGCATTCTCAGTGCCTGTCCATCAGCAAATAAAGTCACTCAAGCACTTAGTGTCATTCAGACTCCAACAACAGCTCAAGATCATCACTGCAAAACTTACATAACAGAACTTGAAGCAACCCATGTGTCACCAAGCTAAAACTCATTGCTACTACTGCAATCTGCAAAAACCTTAACACACCACACAAGTATGTGACAATGCTACAGGCTTAATAGTTCACTGAATTTCAAGAGAATCTGTGAAATCAATTTATTTTGTGCCTACCTGCAAGATAAAATACACAGTGGAAGAAGTCAACGCATTGTTTAAACCTCATGAAAAAGATATACTTTAGCAAAGAAAAAAACCAAAAACAAAACACCAAAAACTCTCAGGTAATGTTCTCCACTTGATTTACCACACATAGCCCCCCAGTCTTCAGGAAGCTAAGGAAAAAATATTCTGAAAATATAAGTCATGCTAGTCCCATGAAACCTAAGGAGATACATTACCACCTACAGCCTATTTGACTTAAAACTTCCCTTGCAACCCAGCCTAAATCATCACAGCCCCTGGGAAGGTTTCTCATATACACCAAAGCTGTTTACTTTCCAGCCCACAATCCATTCTGTGAAATTTTCTCTTCTCTTTAAGTACCTTGAAGCAAAACACAGCAAGTTTTGTTAAATTCTGATACACTGAGCAGAAGTTCACAAAACATACTGTCATCTTGCTTTTAGCAACTGCAGAGCAAGCATTAACCTTTGCTGTTCTAGCCTCAAATTTATCTCACAGGATCAAATAACCAACTTCTAAGTATCACTCCCTGCAGACTGATGAACTTGAAAGGTTGCTACAGAGAACAGCAAAGATTCTGAGAGACAAAGGGACAGAAAAAGTTCAGAATACTGACTGGTGCACCAGAATAATATTTGTGGTTTCCAAATGAGAATTCACCTCCTGTCATACTAGATACAAACCAGATATACAGAGGTATCAATGTAGTTCAAAAATCAAAAAACAACCCCCAATTAGCTGGCATCCTTAACATGGCCACAAGTCAATCAAAACTGAGGCCACTCAGACACCTACTTCCAGAAGAATTGAAAAGAAACAAAATATGGAGAAAGAGCAGTCATAAAGCATGGTAGTAAAAGCAAGAAACTAATACATACGTCCTGGGAATTTAAGCCATTCTTACAGTTTTATTTCATTATGATCATTAGCTTATTTTCTAACTTCCACCAACAAATCTAATTCAATACTTTGTATATTTCTATTACATAAAGTAGGATCCTGACTGAAAAATTCACCTACCTGTAAACTGGTATGTGAAAAGATTATACTCACCAGTGCAGATCAGAATTGTGCATGGTTTTCAATACTGCAGCTTTAAAACAGCTTTGTTTATACTTTCACATTTTAGACCAAAAATAGCAGCAACTGACTCAACTTTTTTTATTAAACTTGTTTTCAAACTATCATTTTAGCTGAAGACAGTTCTTGAAGTTCCCATTATCATTAATACAAGAAAGGGTAAATTAGAACAAAAGAAACAGATTACTAGCTTTCACACCCTCCCACCAGCTTCCTGCAAATGAATGACACTAAATCTCACTCCCAGCTAACACCACCAATAAAAATAATGTAGAGAAATTGCCTGTACTACCTGAAGTCTTTTACAATAAAAGAAAAATTAACAGCAAAAGCTATTTGCTTTCTTTTGTACTACATTCGGCATAAATACTTCAAAATTGAACTTAATTTCTAATTTTCATATGCAAATTTCTTTGAAAGTAGTTCAAGCAGAATGGAACACTTGAAATAGCTTAAATACAAACATACTGTGGATGTTCTAGTAATATCAGCTTCAGCAAAACTCTGATTTCATGTACCCAATACTGAGGTCCCAAGCAGATCCAAAAAGATCCCTAAATGTCTGTGCCTGCAGTTAAGCTTCCGTCTATTGTGTATCTCAATCCCATTAAGCTTACCCTCCACCTACAAAGCCCATTAGTCATACCATCCTCTGACTGCTGACACGGGCAGCTTGCATTTGCTCAAGGTGCCAGAAGTGGGATGAATAAATAAAATAAATAATAAAAAAGAACCTGCACAACAGAAGAAACTAGTTTTTCTCCTGTCGTCATATATTAACAAGCAAACACTTGGGATTGCACTGTACTGCCTCCGTGCTTTCAGTTATACAGCTCCTAAATATTCAGGGATAATTCACAAATATCGTTTACAATTGAAAGATTTTCTTAAAATAGTTAAAATACAGTAATTGTTGCCAGTATCACTATAAAAACCATAACACACTTTTTTAAAAGGCTTTTTAATTAAAAAATTGAACATGAAAGTCACAAAGAAACACTTGCATAATTGTCCCAGTACCATGCCAAATAAAAGGTAATTCAATATAAATGTCATCTACTGGTGTGAGTTCCCATTCAGCAACCTGCTACCCCCAGCAATCCAACACTGCAGGACTGACTCTTTGAAAGGAACAGCTAAGTACACAATTCATGCAGAGATATACAATTAATTAAAAACAAAGCAAATGTATCTTGCCTACCTAGCTGCTCAATGATGCTGGAAACTGTCCCAAAGAGCTTCAGTTCAACATTATCTGGCAGAATTATTGACAAATCTTCAACAGGAGGCAGCTCCTGAAAACATCAAGTCAGTGTTCAGAATATAACATCACACTAAGACATTCACCACTTTGTCATTGCAGAAATTTGACAATTTGGAAAAATCTCCTACCATTTTGAAGACTTCATTAAAAAACAATCGTTTGATTTGTCTCTTTCAGAATCATCCTAAATGAACTCATCCTGGAGAACCACCACTTTCGAGGACTACTAGAGATGCTACTTTACATATTTCCATCACAACTAAAGTAGAAGCTAATTTTATTTAACTGGAAAAAGCCAAAAACTGACAGGCATTTCATCCATTTTCTTTAACTTTTAAGATAAATTAATTAAGCTCAACGTACAAAACAATAATTAAACAATCAGTAATCAAAAAAATTGGACAACTTGTAACAAGACTCAATGCATGCTAGAAGAAAAATGTACACAGCAAGAGATAACAGCATAAAATACACCAGATGAGTACCATGTGATTTGAAAAAATTGTGTCTGCCCATTTATATCATTACTTTGATCATTACCGAAGATGTCGAGATCACAACAACCCATACAAAGAAAATTTTTAGCTAGAAGTTGCATCTAGTACAAGAGGATAGTTAGAGAACACAAAAAAGCCAAACTTCAGACACAAAAATGAGTACTACACAATATTCAAATTGAACCTTCTCCTCAAATGTAAGGATCAAAATCTACTATCAAAAGCTGATTAATGTTGAGTTCATCATCTACCTCCAATTCACTCATAAACTAAGATTTCTATGTATACACTATGTTGCTGTGAATTCAGTATGGAATCTATGAAATACCAGGCAGGTACGTGGAGTAAGCATTATCTTCCAATTCAACACCTTGTGAATTCAAAGGTAGAGTCCAAATCTTAGCACTGAACTGCACTTTTAAAGGCCACTATTAGAAACAAAATCCCACTCAAACAGAAGCATCTTACTCTGTTTTAGCAACACTTCACCTGATAATCTTCACTCTAACAAAAGTGCTTGGCAAAGACTTTTAGAGCAACACAAAGATCAAAAAGGCCAAAACTTTCTCAGACGTTATAATACATCATTAAAGTCAAGACACAAATTCAGATAGAAACACCACACCCTTCTACAGGCCAGTCATTTTTTAAATCAAGTTCACTGCTAAGACTTAAACAAGTCACTTTTGTGAAAGCAATTCAAGGGCCAAAGACCAGCAGGAAGGTGTAATTCTGATCCTTTATCTCAAAATGGTGCCTTCTGCCACATCTGCCAATCCTACACTTCAAAGCAAGAGGTTTCTATAATAGGTTCACTAACACTCCCGAATATATGCACCTGAAAAACATGATATTCAAAGTTAACTGTGGTGGCTTTGGCTGGGGTAGAGTTCATTTTCTTCACAGTGGCTGTTACGGGGCTATGTTTTGGATTTGTGCTGGAAACACTGCTGATAATATAGAGATATTTTCGTTATTGCTGAGCAGGGTTTACACAGAGCCAAGGCCTTTTCTGCCTCTCATACCACCCCATCAGTGTGGAGGCCGAAGATGCAAAAGGAGTTGGGAAGAGCACAGGCAGGACAGCTGACCTGTACTGACCAAGGAATAACCCCCTACCATGTAACATCATGCTCAGCACATAAAGCTGGATGAAGGAGAAAGAGGGCACATTAGGAGTGATGGTGTTTGTATGCCCAAGTAACTGCTCCACGTGATGGAGCCCAGCTTTCCTGGGGATGGCTGAACACCTGCCTAACCATGGGAAGGGGTAAATTAATTTCTGGCTTTGCTTTGCTGTGTATGTGGCTTTTGCTTTACCTACTAAATCGTGTCTAGATCAGCCTTGAAGTTTTCTCTTTTACTATTTTTGTTCCATCCCCCATCTTCACACAAGAGCGACTTCATAATATATAAACTTTTATTTGGGTTACCAAGAAAGGGTTTAAAAAATACCACATTGTACTTACATCAATAAGCACCTCATCTTTTGTTCTAACACAGTAAGATCTGTTATCCTTCTCATTTGGATGGTCATCTTCATCAGATACTGCTGAAGGTGAAGAGAAAGGTGTACTTGATGAACTATCTGAATCCGCATCTCTGCATAACACAAACACGGGAGTTAGAATACTGACATCCCACAATCACAGTTCTTCTAAAATCCCAACATTAGCATAACTCTGAGTGAAAGTCAAGAAAGTGCTTATTTCAACCAAGGCATCTTGCACAATGAAGGAAAGAAAAATTCTAATTTTTGCAAATGCAAGGGGTTAGTTTCATAATTCACAGCCTGTCCAAATCCCCCAGTACACATTCACACAGAGAAATACAGTATTTCTCACCGTGACATACGTAAGAGATGTTTATTGTCTTAGACTTTTAATATTTCAAGTAAACAGTGCAGTAAGAAACCAGTCCTTATTCATGTCAAAATGTTCCTTTTACCAAAAGTTCCAATTCTTCAAGGGCTGGTGGAATAAACAAATCTCGAGCAACTGGTTTGGATTCTGGTGACTGAAAAAACACACTACAAACCTTACACAAAAAATACACTGTGACAAGCAAACTTTTGCAAAACAGCCCTTCTTACCTGAAAAGAGAAAAAACACTCCCTTCTATGTTCCTGTAATACCACATAGTCTCCTTCCCAAATAAACGGCTGCCTTTCAATTACCTGTTGCTGCTTTCTTTGTTCAAACAAATGCTCAAAGAAATGACAAGAAATAAGAGCACCTCTCCAAGTAAACCTTTTCAAAAAGTCAAATATGGACTTCTTGGAACACCACCAATACAGCAGAAATACAAAAAAAAATCAGAATAACAGACCGATCAGTGGAGAGTTTAAAAAAAAAAACAAACAAAACAAAGACTAAGATACATACAGACAGATAAGTAAACTAAAGCTATCAAAATTTCATCTTTAATGTTCATCAGCACAAAAGATTTTGGAAATAAAAAACAGTACATATAGGTGAAGCTCCTGAAGTCAGGAATTTCACTGTCCATCACTTCATGATATTCAAGAAAAACTCTGAACCAACCAAAATATTTCTAAGTCAAACTGCAATTAATTAACTGTTAATGAAGCTTTGTATCTTTAGAAGAAGATTCTTAGACTTTATTTCAGCCTTCTCTAGTTAAAAGGAGCACGTGCCCATCTCGCCGCACCGGCCCAATATGAACACTAAACGTAAGAGAAACAGCCCAAGCTGCAGACTTCTGACATTACAGAAGAGCCCACATTTAACCAGTTACCTTTGACTAACTACACTGAACATCACAGCACAGATGCAAGTAGAAAAATAAAACATTTTATAAAAATAATACAGGTTGAGAAAGAGTTTTTCCAACGAGATGCCAACATGAAAGCACGTGGTACGGTGCGCAGCCTCCTCACCCTGAGTCCTACACGGAGGTTTTTCAGCAGCAACACTGCGGGTGTCCGCAGGTGCACTCTGCCAGGACCACGCCAAGCCTGACACTCACATGGGCTCGGTGGAGCGGCCTAGGACGCTCTCCAGGCCGCAACCAGAGAACCCACGTTTTCATTAAATCTACACCCTTGCAGGCGCTGTTCTGGAGGCCTAATTCAACAGCCGAACTCCTGGCGAAGTGTAATTGAAAATTCCACCTTTGATAGGAAGAAGAAATCCACAGAGGCTGAAACACGGGGGCGGGGGCGGGCAGGGAAGCCGGGCTTTCGGAGCGCCTCAGCACAGCACCACCGGCCCGCGCCGCCGCCCGAGGCCGCGGGGAGCCCGGGCCGCCCGGCGGGGAGCCCCGGAGCTGAACCCACCTGTCCGAGTCCGACCAGTCCACGGCGGCAGCGGGCGCGCTGGGCCGAGCGGGCAGCAGCGAGCGGGGCACTCCCGCTGCTGGGGGCAGCGAGGCCTGAGATTCCCCACCGCCCTCCGGAGGGCTCGGTGCCTTCTCTTCGCTAGCGGCCCGCTGCTCGTCCGACCCCACCGCCAGGTTCTCCAGCTGCTCCACCACCTCCCGCTGCGCCTCCATGCCCGCTCGCCGGCCGCTCCACGCGGTGCGTACCTCCGCCCCCGGCACGCGCCACTTCCGCCCGCCGCGAGGGCGCGGGGCGCGTGCGCTCAAGTGCGGCGGCGCGGGCAAGGGGCGGGGCCGATTGGTTTTGGTATTTTATAAATGTGCTGACAACACACAATCCTGTAAGTGAAAAAATTAAAGAAAAGCTGTATAATATCAAATTACTATACTAATAGTAACTTGTAGTGCTCTGATGTAGTGACTGCATAATAACAGTGACTCTATAAAAATGGCAAACTCTCCAATACCTAACCACATCCCTCAGCAAAACATAAATGTCAATTTATGTTCTCAGTTCACCATAAATACTCATGGTTTTGAAGGCTGAGGGTTTTTTGGTGTCTTGTCTCACACAGCTGGGTGGGGGTGGGGGAAGGACTCTTGGCATCCCAGGATCTGGCACACATGGTGTCCCTGACCTGTAGGAGAGAACAGGCACAAGTTCCTCCTGTCTTCCCTCACTCTCTGCGTGATTAATGTCACACAGATAAAGTTCCTCCTCATGATGGTAATGTAGAAAAAAAAAGCACAGTGTTTTCTGTTTAACTCAATTTATCCATGGGAAATCCCAAAAGATGTGCCAAAGACACAGTATCAGGAGGTCACTGCTAAGGTGAGCCTACAGACAAGCCCCTTTAACCCAGACTCCTGAGTGCTCCTCGACCGACACTGTGTTCCTGACCACATCACACTGCCCTTCGGACAGTATTTCAAATTAAGAGCTAGGACTGTCTTCATTACCAGGCAACAGGGTGAGCAGCAGAGTACAAAATAGGCCTGAGGAGGATAAATAGATAAAAACAGATAAATATATGAAAAAGTTACATGGGATAATGCTGAAAGTGCCAGAGAGGACTGGAACTTGAATATCTGATGAGAGTAAGGAATGATATGTTTTCCAAGTAATAACCTTCCCCTCCAGCTCTGAGAGAACTGTGTGTCCCACAGCTCAAAGGGCACCCCAAACATTGCATTCTTTCCCAGAATGTCCAGGCTACCTTGAACACACCATCAAAAGGCTTCACTAGTGCCTCACATAGGCTGAAGGGAGCATCTGAAGGCAGAAAATGTCTTTCTCAGTTCCACTCTTCATTATGACGCGGCAGATGCAACCAGCAGAATTTGATTTATTCGGAAAATTATACATATACAAATAGGTATATAATTTAATTTATCAGTACTTTGTCATTTGTCTACAATTATGTATAGGTCAAGCAGAACGGGTACCTTACGGGCATTTGATAGGTATTGCACTGTCATAAACGAGGA
Source organism: Climacteris rufus (assembly GCA_013398175.1). Taxonomy (NCBI): domain Eukaryota; kingdom Metazoa; phylum Chordata; class Aves; order Passeriformes; family Climacteridae; genus Climacteris; species Climacteris rufus. The sequence continues at coordinate 2,373,452 of VZRZ01006927.1, forward strand.
GCCTGTATAGGCTGTATGTGTAACCAGCAGCAGTAAACTCTAACTGCACCGTTACTCAAAACACCTAGGGCAGGAATCATCTCCATCTTCAGTGACAGCATTGGGATCCCAAAATGAGTGTATGTGGGAAGCATGCTGTGAATATTACTGACCTGTACTGCAAGCTGTTTAAAAAAGAGGTCTTTAGAAAATCATACAATGAAATATCAACAACAGTTGTCAATTGCATGGAGATTAAATACTGAACAATCATAAAAATGATTTACATTGAACCTCACTGGCAAATATATTTTAATCTGTAATGAAGTGACAGAAATGAAATATATATCCAATTAAAGAATGAATAGAGGCAGAATCCTGCTAAAATCCAATTCTGCAAAAACACCAGGTTTCATTTTAAAACTAAGCAAGGAGAGTTTATTATTAGGCTGAGGGTTTTTTTTAATTTATTCATTTGTTTTTTCAGATGTACCTGAAATGGACTATAATACAAGATCTGTGAGTTTGTGTGAGAAAGTTGATCAGTGTGACTGGAAGAGAATAATTTCCCCAAAGCCCTTGTATCAGACAAATCTTTCCCTAACAAAAGGTGAAATAGTTGATGCCATAATGTAGGATGGAATTAGTTGAATCAAAATTAATTCTATTTGTTAAACATACATCTCTTATAAACGTAAAAAGATATTCACGTCTCTACTTTGCATTTATGTAAGTAAAATTCTTCAACTGCCTCATTAACCGTCTTTCCTGCTCTTTAAAGGATTTTAGTAAGTGTTTTATAGCTTTACTCTGGCACATAGATTGTGTTATGACAGTTTCCTCTGTGTTTGTGCAGAACTGGCAGCATCTTTCAAACAAAAAGATACTTTATGTCATGTGAATACTGCATGAAAACTTAGCCCTTAACATGTAAGATAGCATTGCTCTTAGAATGAGGATATTGAAAGGCTTGATGCATAGTAAACATCGTCATCCACTCAGCCAGAGCATTTGTAAGAAATCTGCAACGTAGCAGCACAAGGACAGGGATGTTCAAGGAAAAGAAACATTTCATAGATGAACAGTTGAATCACAGTAGTTCCAACACATGTTTTCAAGGTCTGAGCCGTAAGAAATGTCACTGCTGGGACTGGAATCTGACGTCATCTGTCAAGGCTGGAATAAAAGGTATTGTAAGCCCTGTTTTCTGCCTCCAAGTCTTTGATGAAGCTCTCTGGAGCTGTTGTTTCCTACATTTATTTCTTCATCCTTGCTGCTAAGACAGGTGTGCATAATTGTTCCCATCATACTTTTAAAGGTAAAGTGATGGCACTCAAACTATTATTACAAAGTTTTATTGAATTTCTTTGGATGCAATAAAGGAGTCTGTTGAAAAACATAGTTTCCTCATGATATCTCTCCTGAACTTGAATGTGGAAATTAGCTTGGAGATTTCAGTGTGCTGCTTATTATGTCTTTGGAGGAAAGGGCATGAATAAGAAAGGAAGTAATGATTCTTAATATATTTTAAATATGAAAACAAATACTATTCACAGTGACATTTATCATTTATATATTTTATGCTTCCATATTCTAATGACTATACACAGTGATATCACTATATCACTATACTATAGGTGGTATAAACACAGTGCACTTTAAAGGAACCCAGTTGATATAATCTTTTTTGATATCATTAAACCTTTCAATACTGTCTCTTACAGTATCCTTCTGGAAAAAATGTGCAGCCCACAGCTGGATAAACACATCGTACAATGGATGAGCAACTGGCTCACGGGTCAGGCACAAAGGTTCATAGTGAATGGGGTGACATCAGACTGGTGACCTGTCATGAAAGGGGTTCTGTGTGGTTCCACTGTAGGACCAGTGGTCTTCAATGTCTTCATAAATAGCTTGGGCACAGGAGTCAAGGGTATAATGAGTTTGCCCGTGATACTAAATTGGGAGGAACTATTGACTCCCTTGAAGTCAGAGAGGTCCTGCAGAGAGACATAGACAAATTAGAGGGCTGGGCAGTCACCAACTGTATGACGTTTAGGAAACCCAAGTGTCGGATCTGCACCTGAAATGGGATAACCCAATATATATGTACAGACTGGAGGACAAGAGGCTGAAGAGCAGCACCATGGAAACGGATCTGGGAGTCCTGCTCAATGGCAAGCTGAATGTGAGTCATTGTACCCTGACAGACAGGAGGGTCACCTGTGTCCTGGGGGGCATCAGGCACAGCATCGCCAGCTGGGCAAGGGAGGGGATTGTCCCACTCTGCTCTGGTGTGGCCTCACCTCAAGTGCTGTGTGCAGTTTTAGGCACTACAATATAAGAAGGATGTAAAGTAATTGGAGAGCATGCAAAGGAGGGCAACAAATATGGTGAAGGGTCTGGAGGTGAAGCCATAATGAGGAGTGGCTGAGGTCGCTTGTTCTGTTCAGCCTGGAGAAGCACAGTGGTCTACAACTTCCTACAGGGGAAGCAGAGGGGCAGGCACTGATCTCTTCTCTCTGGTGACCAGTGAAAGGATCCAAGGCAATAGCATGAAGCTGGGTCAGGGGAGGTTTAGTTTGGATATTAGGAAAAGGTTCCTCATCTAGAGGCTGGCTGGGCACTGGAACAGGTTTCCCAGGGAAGTGGTCACAGCACCAGTCTGACAAAGTTCAAGAAGCATTTAGAAAAATGGTCTCAGGCATGTGTGACTCTTTGGGGCTGTCCTGTGCAGGGCCAAGAGTTGGACTTGATGATCCTTGTGGGTTCCTTCCAACTCAGGTTGTTCTGTGATTCTATGAGATTTTAGAGTGGCACTGAGGAGGAAGGGGAGTTGTACCACCACAATAGAAAAACCATGAGCTTAAATTTGCAACAGTTTTGAAGCTACTTCTCCAATCTCTAAGCCTTTTTTTCACTCTTCGGCTGAACTTTTGGAATCTAAGGTATTCCTGGTCAGAAGCAGTGGCAGAGTAAAGAACTCAGATCTACAGAATTTTCTGTAACACTATTGCTGGTCATATTTCATTCCAGGACCAGATGAATCAATATTGTAGCTTGCACAGCTGAGCTATCTAGTACAGAAACAAGATTAAAATAGCTACAGTACAGAATGTTTTACTCATTGCTAAGCTTAAAATTATTGTACAGAGTTAAATTACACAAATTTCTTAGTTCTTTCTGCATAGAAAGAGTTGGGCAATTTATAACTAGATGAAAATACAAAATATGACTTCTAAGGGAAAAAAAATTCCCCCAAATATGTTTTTAAATATGGAAAAAATATACAACTTTAATTACCATATTCTTATTTTATTTTTCCAAATATAGCCAGTAATCTTCAGATGATTGAGGTGTCCCCAGCCAATTTCATCAACAGCAATCCAAAACCTTTCACAGATCAATAGGCAGGCTCACTTCCAATTATTTTAAGAGTTTGTACAGTTTATTTATCAATTGTTTTTTTTGGAGTCTGTGACATTTTTTCTAGTCTATTCCAGTCCAATATTTTGAATTATTCCAATATAACCATGATTTGATTAATTACAAAGCCAACTGGATCCAAGCTGCATCTATGAATGTGGTTTATTCTGGTATGTATGAACAGCTCAGAAATTTCAGCTGTCTGCATAGCTGAAGTCAATGTATTGGAGTTTGTAGGCAGTCACATTTGGAGAGAGTAACTCAAGTAAAAATGTTGCAATCGGGTTTTAAATACAGAGGAGCAAAGAGAACTCTCTGTGCATAAAGCTGGAGATGTTTAGGTTCGAAAAGATTTCCAAGATGCCAGATTAAGATCAAATGAGATCAAATGTTAGTGCCAAAAAGAATTATGTATTTTATTTAACATTAAGTGTGTCAGAGAAAGAGAAAGAAATAGAGAAAAGAGGTGTGCTGGGGAGGAGGGGACAAGACGAGTGACAGAGTTTAGGTGGAAGCAGATCACCCCTCCATGGGTCTGAACGACATCTTGCAGATCCCCTGCATCTGCTTTTCTTGATGGTGAAGGGTCCCTGCCGCCACCAAAGAGCATAGAATCCACTGGATTAATACACACTTTGGGCTGGGGGGAACGCCCAGGTACCACCCCTGAGGGGGCAGCTTGGAACTGTCCCTTCCAAGACCATGGAGCTTCTGCGTTATTTTGCACCATGTGCAGTGCTCTGATGCAGGGTCTGTGGGCCCTTTTGGGGATGCCTTTGATGGGCTGTGAGATCCCCTCAGCAGCCCCTCCATGTGCATGTCCTGGAGTTGGGGCTTTTCCCAGAGTGGGGGCCTCTTGCAGCTGGGCTGCTCTGCACAGCAGAGGGTGGGTGTTCCTCTGACCAGAGGCTTTTTTCGACACACACCCAAAACCTCTCTGCTCTGTGCAAACCTGGCAGCAGATAAGCCTGGGGCTGAGGCCTCCACCCCGTAGCTGCTGGGCTTGATCCTCCTATGAAAGCATTCTTTTCCCCCAGCCCAGACCTTAGAATGGTGTCACTGCTATCTTATCTCAAATCAACATGCAGGGTTGAGTCCAGGGCCTCAGATCAGGGGGCCCATGCAGGCGGGTAGTGATCTTTTTCTTCTGGTGTACTCCTGTTATACAGTTTTTGCTATAATAGACACAAGGTCCTTCATAAAAAATGTTTAATCCATAAATCATAACATGTCAATCTCTCACAAAAGGTGAGTGTGTCTTCTCTGTAATGAGCTCTGTATAAGACATAGAACAAGTTTTAGTGAACTGTTTTTTAATCTGATTATCATGGTTCAGGCATGTCTTCCACAACCTTGAGTGAAGCTTTTGTATATGTCAGAGGACTTTACCAACTGTCCAGAGCCTGGAAGACCTTTCTTTCTGTCCTAACACATGTTCTCAGCCAATTCATCTCACTTTGTCTGCACAGGCTAGGATTCTTTCCATGCTTGCAGTGATGTTTTGGGTAGACAGGCACTCATTAAAGTGTCAATATATGACAGGCATTAAGCACAAAATCAGTGAACAAATTAAAGATTTTTTTTTAAATCCACTTATGTCATAATTGAATATAAAATATTTGTCACTTTATTCAAATGTCTTGTTGTAGATTTCTGCACACTTGACATCTCAGACTGTATTTCTTACTTTGTATTTGCATAACTTCAATGCAACATAAACTGGCACTGCCAGCAAAACAAGTGGTTTTACTTGTTCTCCGGTTTTCATTTTCTGTTTGTTCCATTGTACCAACATTTTTGTCCTTGCAGACATGAGTAAAACTGAAAGTTTTACCTCCTCCTACTACTTGTAAGGAAGAACTAGCTGGTTTGTGTTGGACTTTTTTTCCCAAAAGATCAGTGTTAAGAAGCAGGATAACAGAAGGAGTATGAAAAATTCTAAGAAGTCCCTTTGAAACAAAAAACTGGTGTGTATGGAAAACCATAAACAGGCACTTTGGAGTTTGAAGAAAGCAGTCTAGCATCATATAACAAGAAGACACAGGAGATCAGCAGGTGAAAAAATTGCATATTTAGACTCATTGTTGAAGGACTTTTGGGAAATCATTATGTCCTCAAGAATATTATGCGTTTTCAATTGGCCTTCATATTGCTTTTGGTACTCAGGCAGTCCCTTCCACAAAATACATTGGGTTAATCTTTCCATTGCATTCAGACTTAACCATGGGGAATCAATTAAGCCTTCGTCTTAATTATAATTCTCTATACTTTTAAAAAAACAACCAAATAAAAAATCCCCAATCTAAATCTTACAAAAAAACATTTGCAAGAAATGCAAGCTTGTCTGCCTAGTAAAAATGGCTACTGAAAGCACATTGCCTTAGAGCTCAACTCTTGTTATTGATTCTTCACTGGTAGGTAAGATCTGCTGTCCCTCATGAGAGCTACAAGTCAATCGCAAACCTTGGAAGTAAAATTATGTCTGTAGAAAAAAGAAATTTTGAAAATGTACCTGGTGAAATATTATCCTATTATTTAGAGAAATTGCAGTGCCTGTGATCTCAATGTCTTCAGAGAAGACTGAAAATCTTGTAGATGAAATCTTCTTCTCATAATGTCACCAATAAGGTGGAAACACAGTTGAGATCCCTTAGTGATTATTCTGAAATTAGTCATCAGAAAGAGAAAAAGCAAGAACATTTCACATCCCATAAACAAGTTCTACCAATGTGCCAAAATTATCTAAAGAAAGTGGAAAGAGAAACTGAAATGAATTTATATTGCAAAGGACTTCCTAAAATTCTTTGCCTCTGTTTTGCCTCCTAAATTCCAGTTTCACATTTGGGGAATTGGTGTTTCGTGCTGCCCCTCCTTGTGTCCCAGGAGTTCTTTTATCACGTTGTTTTCTTTTCCTTTCCTTTTCTTTCTTGTTTGTTTGACTTAATCCTTTTTTGTAGTAATTTGTTGTTGTTGATAGGTTCTTTGAGAACCAAGGAACCGAATGGTGGAAGAGATGTGGCTCATTTTATTCAATCTCCTGCAATCTCAGACAATCATGTGAATCATGTTTGGTCCAGAAGGACTAGAAAGACATCCACTCTCCACAGCACAAAATGGAAAAATACTTTTTTGTTTGATGAACTGTGCAATAAGATGAAAAGCAATGCTACTACAGTGCCTCAGAAAGAAAGTAAAACAGACCTTATGAAACGATCAAAACCTTTCTCCCTGTATCAGAGTGGGCATTTGTTACAGAAATTACCTCAGTTTTGACCAGGCAGAGGGAAAGGTACTGTGCAAATGGGATCAACAGTGCCAATATCAAATCTCCATTTATATAAGGCGGTGAAAAGTAATCCATATTATTACTATTATTTTAATCCTGAACCACGAGTCCTGAAACTCTGTGAGAGCTTCTAAATTCAGATCTCTGGTCTGTTTGCTGATTAATTTTTTAAAAATCAGTTTTGATTATGTAGCAGAGCTGAAGTGCTTAACCTGCAGGTGATACTTCTCAGCTTGAATAAGAATGGACATATATAGGCATGGACAGTATATGATAACTGTGTTTTATCTCTTGTCACAAGAACTGGAAAGCAATAACATGGCAAATTTTGCTAGCCTTTACACAAATAATGGTAGTAAAGATATGGGTGACCATGAAGAATTGCAGATGGAAGACTGAGTGGTTGGGTTATAAAATGGCAGGATAATTTCAGAAACAAAAGTTATAAAATCATACATATGAAACAAAACAATCCTAACTTTACAGATACTAAAATAGATTCTTAGATGTTTACTGCAAATCTTGAAAAACATCTTAGGATTGTAATAAATAGATTTATGAAAGCATTAGCTGAGCTCTTAGTAAGAATAAAAAAAAAGGAAAAAAACAAAGACAGGAAGATAAAGGAAAAGAGAAAAAATAAACAGAGAACAAAACAGAAAAAATATCATGCTGCAGAATAAATTGACTGTGCTTCTGCATCTTGAATGCCATATGCAATCCCTCATGTCAGAACGGATATAGTAGAACTGGAACAAACGTAGGGAAGGTTCTGTACTAAACAAAATGCCTTCTTCATTCTGCAAAAACATAATCCAGACATACTGACAGAGAGGTTTATGAGGAAGATGAGTAAGAAACAATGCTTGCCAATAACAAGAGGCTTAAAATAATGACATTATAACATTAAAACCTTCATGAGGCAGGTCAAAAATAAAACAAAAAGAAAAGATGGTCTGACGCTTTTGCCGGAGCTCTCAAGGCTGCAACAGCGTCCAATAAGCGAGCTTAACCCTGCTGGTGCGAGTTGCAAAGGTTGTCCAACTCTCCCAAAGCACAGAGTTCTTGCTACTGCAAATGACCTGTTTCTGCTGGCTCCTCTGGAAATCCAAATTACCCCGGGCGTGGTGTTTAAGCGTCGACGAGAATAAAAGGCTAAGAGGGCTCTTCTCAGGAATCACAGCTGTTTATTGTAAATCCAATGTGGCGTTCTGAGGGTCCAAGTGAGCAAGGGAGGAGACACCCGGCTGGCTGTGGGATTCCAGGAGAGAGAGAGAGTGGGAGCTTTGCAGGGGTCTCCTAAAGGGGGTGGAACACAGGGAGCACCCAATAGGAAACCGCATAGTTCAAAATGATCAGTGGGGTGGGAAAGCTATCCAGGGCATAACCATACGTGGAACCTAAGGTAAGGTACACCCGAGCCAATGATCTTTAACCAAGCCTAGGAACCAGGAGCAAGTCCTGAGGCTTTGCCCACCAGCCCTGAGGCTTGGGTGCAGCGGTTTGTGCCAGGCACTCTGCTACAATGGTCCTTCACACAACATATAAGGTGGAGCTATGGAACTTCTTTCCACATAACGTTTTGGATACCAGAATTTTTTAATAATTATAAGGATAGCATCACTGCATCAGAAAATTCCTGACCCATAGATTGCTACAGACTAGGAACACCTACACTAGCTTTGTTAATTATGCTGTTCTTTCAGATAAGCACTGTCATCTGCTGCAGACAGGATATTCACCTATATGCATCTTTGGTCTAAACAAACAGAGATATTATTGTGTTCTCTCAGAGCAATAGTCCCTGATTCCCCTGAGACATCCCAACATCCAGGACTCCTGAAGCAATGGTTACTGCACAGGAACTCTCTTCTGATCTGCTTGGGTTCACTAAGTCACATACAGAAGGCATGCTCTGAGTTACTGTACACACTCAGAAACTTCTCAGTGAACTTACTGATATATACACAATTGGCTTGACATTACCTAAGAGACAGGTGGCTGCATGGTGTATTTATTCTTTTTATGTGCAGAATTTTCCTGAGAGATCTACAGGAATCTTAGCCAACAAAAAAAGTAAATGAATCCTTTTAAGAAATTGTTTACTTTTCCTAGTCAAAAGGTTCATTTCAATTATAGTATGGCACTCAAAGCACAAAACAATTTTATAGAAAAAAAAAAGGAATGTAGCATCTGCATTGCCTGTTTTATTTTAACGGTGATAATTGGTGGATGATTCTCACAGAAAAAAAAAATGCTACAAGACACACCATCCTATACATTCAGATTGAATTTCAATTTATTTAAGGAATTGTTGCATGTCCCTTAATAATATTTTTTATTATTATCGCTTAGATTAATGAAATTATCTGAAAATTCCACTTGTCAGTTGGTATCTGAGGTTTGCTTTCTGAATTTTGGAGATATGCTGTAGACAAATTGGTTTTGCTGTTCAAGATGGATTCAGAGAAAACTGGAGAGGTATTAGTTGCTTTACCGATTAAGCTAAGAAAAAAGGTCATATGCTGCAAATGTTGCAACTGAACAGATTTATCCTCACTAACCATGCAATAAGTCTGCAGTTGGAAGGTTAGGCTGTCACTTTTTTCTTCAGATTCTGTTTTCTATCAAGCTGTTATTGTGAATGTAGGGGTTTTAAGACTTTGTCTTCCACATGGATATCAGTACTATCATTACCTTATTTTATGGTTAAAACCCTCTGTATAAGCTGGCATACTTCCACCAGAAACATAATCCTGGGACAGTGTGGGAAAGGAAGAAAAACTTCACTAGAAGTTTGGTCCCTCCCACTCAAAAGCATTGCAAACCAATGTGTACTGCCCCCATCCAAGATCATACTTTGACAGATATTTAAAACTAGACCACTTTGCTTTGCCTTGTTTTCTTTGGGGGCAAAAAGAGAGAGAACTGAGAAAAAAGGTTGTCCAAAAGCAGACTGTTATAAGAAACAAAAAAAGTTGGAGTAGAGGAAGTAAATATTAGCAAAGCATTGGAGACAGGACATACAATTTCACACCCTGTGATGAACTCCCTGATAAATAATTAGAGCTTAATTGCATCAAGGAGAAAGGCTTTCTTCAGCCTGTGGCTAGAAAGTGACATTCTAGAATTTTCAACAATCGTGGCTCTCTCTGGAAGAAGACAAGACTGAATTTGCCTACTTGGATAACTCAGTATATTAATACCAATTATATATCATATGTATATGTAATAAATGTATCATATTATACACATGATATATAATTATAAATATAATATCAATACAGGAAATAAATTCTATATATACTCATTTGTTTTCCAGTTGTCTGGTCCTGCCTTTTTATTGCAAATTATTTAGCTCCATATTCCCACAAAGCTGAAATCATGTATACACCAAATATGTGGACATACACAAAGGAAAGGCAGCTGTTTACCCTTGTTAGGTAACCATCCTGTTTGTTCAGTGTCAGAGTAGAGGAAGGAGTTTCAGTTGCAGATGAAAAGGAAGAGAAACTTCAGATGGCAAGTTTATAAATGAAGGCATTTCCTCACTCACTTCCTTGTATCTTCTACCTAAAAGGATTAAGATAAATGAAAGAGTGAAAGGGCAATTATTTCCATAGAGAAAAACACTGGACTTGGGATGCTACAACATCAAACAGCAGAACAAGGCAATGCCCATGGTAGCGAGGGGAAATCTCGCTATGGTTATGGCTGATAGAGAAGCAGCAATTTTTTAAGAGAAGGTAATTTAGGAGTGTAAGACTATGACATCATGATGTATGTCACAATGACACATGAACCCCCAATTTGCAGACAAACTAAATGTAAGCTACCTAATGAGCTATTTGGGAAAAGATAATATACAGCAGGAGAAAGGAGGAATGTTAGAGGCAGTGATCAAGTAGTAGAATATTTCATAGTGGTTCACATAGTCATAGTAGTGACAAAGCTGAAAAATCAAAACTAGCCACAAGACTGAGTAAATCTGAACTAAGAAAGTAAAGCAGAAATTTTGCAACTAGATTGAGGGCTTATCTCTTCTTTTTCTTATTAAAATCTATTTCTATATTTCATATATATTATATATTTCTATTTTACTCAGTAACTTGTACACAAACAAGAAACTCAAACACAAAGGTGCTTGGAAGGACAATTTCTAAAACAAATAAAAAGCATGCTTTTTCTTTGCTTTACTACTTTATTGCTACATTCATGTAATCTTCATTCATTTTCTCTGTCACCTATTGTTACACAATATGGTAAAACTGCTCTGTGATTGGTATTTATTTGTATACTTGTATTATGTATTTAATAAACCATATGTCTGAGGGCTATTGTCCTTTGTGATGCTGACCAGAATCATTAATAATATTAACAAAACATAATGTTGCTAAAGAGTTTGTTTAGGTAATGCAGTGACTACTCAGCTAGATATTCCTACATGCTTCATAACTATATGATAAGAATACCAAAAATAGAAATAGTTTGGTGTTTTTGTTAGGCAGTTTTTATTCTGCAAAAAACACATTGTGATGTTAGTCATGAACTCAAAATAAAGAATATATCAAATAGATTACAGTGATACCAGTGAATTCAAAACTAGAAATTTGGCATTACATCAAATTGCTGGTAACTCCAGATGGTACAGTCCTATCTGAAGCCTGTTCAGAAGACAAGTCCACCAATTACAGTTATTTGTTCTCATTAAAATATTTTCAGAGATAAAGTGTTTAATTTTCTGATCTCCATTTAGTTAACATATATTTTAGACAAATTTGCACTAGCTATTCTACTTTTGATGATAGGCAGTATTTAGATATTCACATACTTTTCAGATTTTTTGAATAGTATGTTTTCTGTTTGAGAGATACAAAAGCTTGGTGAGAAATCTTCTGTGTCTGTCAAATCAAAATATATGCTTCAGTCATATATTCACTGACATTCAGGTGAAAATAAAAGGCCAAGTAATAAGTAAGTTAGGCAAGCAGTTCCTAGTCTGCTCACAGCCCAGCATGGACTTGTCTTTCCATCAGTTGAGGACTGGAGATTCAGTTATCTCCTGACCACTTATATGAACAGGAGATCCAAATCTTTCTAGATGTTTTATATTGGCATGGGAAGATTGATTGGTCCTAATGGTTGATTGGTTTTTCAACATATTTAGGCTATGCATATATAGTGGGAATTCCACAAAAACAAATTAGTAAAATGTTATATTCACTGACATCTGTAGGAGTTTTTCTATATGTTACAGTAAGAAAACTCACCTATTTTGTTTCTGTCTGTGAAAGTTCAATATTTCTCTTAACACTACATCACAGAAAATGGGTTCGGCCAAGAACATTAATATCTACTTTTAATATTTTACATTCTGAGCCCTCAAAGAATGCAGTTGGCATCTTAACCTCCATAAACAAGATTTTTGATCTATTTGCCATCAGAAGTGTTGATATTATGCATCAAAGGCTCCTACTCAACTCAATACCTCTTTTTTTATCCCTCAGGAGTGTGAGAGACTGAAATGGTTAATGTCTCAAATATTGTTGAAACTGCCAAAGGACTTTGCCCACTGTAGGAAACTGTGCAAAGAAGAAACTTCTCTTCTGGGACCACTGAAGCCACCTCCTCCCTCTGAATACGCCTCTTGATACAGGAACTTCAGAGAAGATAAAGATATTGTCCATTTGTCTCAGAGCTAAGGAGAAGTAAATAAAGCTGGGGGACAAGAGGAACGCCTTGTATCCACAAGGAAAGCCACACCCAGCAGCTGTGCTGAAAATCATCTCTGAGTCCGGCTGGGGCTGGCCATAGCCCACAGACTCATTTGCTGAGGCCACGTTTGCACACTCTCACGCCCAAATGAGGGGAAGGAGGAGAGCTTTCAGGTATGTGGTGGTGAAACCTCTGGTCCACATAAGACAGAGGGGATGAACACCCATCACTGGAGGCTACAAGCCAGATAAGGAGCAGACCCTGTAGAGAGTCCTCCCTTACACGTACTCTCTTGGTTCAGCGGTAAAACTCCCCTACCTCAGGAAGGTCATTTTCATGCAGAACATTCACATGGGAGGCAGCTGTCATGTCTTATAAAGGGTCATAAACTATCAAAGACCCCCAAAGCGCCCCCCAGACTCATTTATGAGGTCTTCCAAAAGAGGACTGCACGTGATCTGCTAGAGTTGCAACAGATCCAGAGTCTGTTGCAAAAGACAGTGTAAAACTGCCCCCAGCTGGGGAGGTGCATGGGTGTTCCCACATATACCTAAACCTATTTTAATCCATTGAACTCTGTTTTGTGGGTCCCCCACAAGCAACAAGACCAGAAGAAGAGGACCAACAGGACACCACTGGATCCACAGCGGTGGTGACTCTTTCTTTCACTCTCTTTCTCTCTACCCCTCTCTCCTCAGTCTTCTATTTCTTTGTATCTCTCTCTCTACCTCACATTTACTGTTAAATAAAATCCTTACTATTGACTTTGGCATATGGGCTCATTTGCACCTTAATTCATGCAGACGCATTTTTCTAATAATCATAATAGATTGTAGCAAGGAGTTTGCTATTTCATAATAGAAGGTGGGTTTTATTGGTTATGGGTTTTGTTAATCCAGAGGCCTATTTTCTTGAAGAGTAATTTATGGATAAAGTTTCTGCAATGGAACATTTTCTTCCAGTGCTTCTCAGAATTTGTAACAGTTCTCCATGTATAATCTACTTCAGGTCAGCCATGACTGCTCAATGGATGAGCTGGCAATTTGGAACAACATTCCTGAGGCTTTTTTACAGAGGATGCAGACATGTTTTAGAGTTAGTCTTACTGGCCACTATAGACTCTTGGCTGTATCTTATTTAGATGTGTTCCAACATGCCTCTGAGGTACAGCAGTGCAGAACGTGCAGAGGTAGCTCAACAGGCATTCATTTTGCAGTGCCACAGACAGAATTACTTAATTTTCTAGTATAAAAAATTAGGAAGTGCACAATACCCCTTTGTGTGAGGTTTCCAAGTGGGATGGAGGAGGTATTTGGGTAGAAAATGCTGGATTGTCAGACAAAAGTGCCAAGTCACCTCAGAGGAGGACAGCGCTAAGGTATCTTGGGAACACTGAGATACTTCAGGTTGGTGGGAGAGGCTGCAGTGTCTCTGGGGAGAGCAGGGGCTGTTCTATGCAAAACACTGAGGTCCTTGAGAGGGCTTGGGAGAGCAGTGTGAGACTCCAGTGCAGAATTTAGGTCGGAAAGGCAAGTATTGATGGTAGAGGCCTTGAGTGAGGTTTGTCACAGGAGCAGTGCATAGAGGGGACAGGACACAACCCAATATGTCAGGTTTGGGCAGTGGAGATTTTTGGCAGGAAACACTGAGGTACATCATGGTGACAGACCATTTTTGAGGAGGAAAACTGAGGTATCTCAGAGGGAACACCGAAGATTCTTGAGAAAAGAGGACAGTCTGCTGTTTTAAGGGGACATAGGTAGGCAGTGCTGGGGTGCCTCAAGGTAATAGTGAAATTTAGGAGTGGGGTAACCACCCCAAATACCTGAAGGAATAGTGTAGGATTTAGTTAGAAGTGCTAGTATGACTTAGAAAGACAAATTAATAGGTTTGGACAATAAAACCTGAGTTAATTCATGGGAGGGATGATTAAGTCTCAGATGGGATGCATCAAAGTTTGTCTGAAGGACAGCAAAAAGTTTTGTTGGGAAATGTTGAGCTATCCCAGATGTTGTATTTTGAGCATTTCAGAAGAAAAAAGAGGTTCACCCTCATATGGGCACTGAAGAGTTTTGGTTAAGTGGGTAGAAATTCTTCAGAAATGATAACAGTGGGGTTTAGGTGCAAAAGGACAGGGTTCCTAGCGTAAACAGCAGAGAACTTGAAGAGAGGAATAGTACGAGAAAATAGCTCAAGACTTTGTGGAAAAATGTTGAGCTACCTGAGATTACACATATAGTAGCAGCCAGCAAGAAAGAACTCTGATTTGCAAGCAGTAAATTAGCTCTTGAAAAAAACTAAAGGAATAGACTAACACACAGTAATGAGATGCAGCGGAGTTCCCAGAATGGCTCCTGTGGCAAGGAGAGTGAGGATTTACTGGGAAATTTGAAGTGTTCTTAAAAGAAGACTAAAAGGGCCTTCAAAAAGACTCATTTCAGCCTCAGGCGTTCCACAGGGAAGGCAAACTGACTCACTACAAGATGACCAGAGAAAGGTACAACTGAGAATGAGTTAGAGATTAGGTGGGAAAAGCTGAGATAAGAAAAGGCTACAAAGTGGAGTGAGTCTTTCCACATGATAGTGAGGAAACAATCGTGTGCAACAATGTGCTGAAGTAGAAGCAAAGAATAACTATTTTAGCAGGAAATACTTGAAAACCCTCTTTGCTTTAGGAATTACGTTTGCTCTACATGAAAAGCTGCCATACAAGTCAATGGAGAGTTAGGAATGCAGGTTCAGAACAGGTTATATAAAGAAAATTCAATGACAGTCACACAAAGAATGAGTGAGACAATAATTCACACAAACAAGTTTTTGGGACATGGATTTTTATATTTTAAACAATTTTTTTTCAACAGGAAAGTTTATTGGAGTAAGACCTATAATGCATATGATAACTAAATAATCTATATCTTAATAGAAGTATGAGAAAAAAAAAGCAACACACGATCCTTGGGTGGGAGAAAAAATTAGATCCTGAGGGCAAATTTCTGCACAGAGGTGCTTCTTCCTCCTGTCTCTGCTCACAAGGCTTGCCCTTGCAAGCCCTAAAACATATGTCTAGTTCAGCCAAGTTAGAAGTCTTCTAACCTGTGCTGTCTCTTCCCCCAGCAGCAGGAAAAAGTGCCAAGGAAGGGAGTGCAGGAAACAGGGGAGGAAAGGCACTCCATGCATCAGGACCTGCTGTAAGGAGGTCACATCTGTCAGGTCACATCTGAGCCTCTCTGGCACTGTCAAGCACCTTTTTTGTTGCTCTGAGTGGGGCATCTCCCCGTAGGCAGGGCTGAGCTGCCTGCTCTTCTGACCTCTGGCCATAGTGCTCTGTAGTGGCTAGCAAGACTTGTGGCCTTGTTCCCAGCACGATCATCACCCAGAGATGTCTTCTGCTGAGAACCTGGGACTCAGAGCCTTGAGCCCTGCTGAGAATCGGGGTCTGGGTCAGTGCGCGTGGGGCCTCATGCTCCATTGGTAGTCTAAGTCAGAGAGTGCAAGAGCCCTGCAAGGAAGGCTTCTGCTTCTGGAGTCTCGTGCTTCTGGGAGAGTGGGGGACGCTTTGTGATGACAGCCCCTCAACTGGTCTGTAAGCAGGGTTCAGGTCTGAGCATCAGTGGCACCCCAAAGTCAGCCTGCTTTTTGTGGCCAACCCTGTTGTCTGTGTGTGTGAGGTAAGGAGAAGGGAACTTATCTGCAGTCCTGCACTGCCCCCATAGCCAACATTTGGGTGTCTGCCTTGGCAGCTTCATGTTCCCCTGGCATGCTAGCCAGCCTTGCCACCCTGCACCCTCCAGGAGAAAGATGGGGAGCTGTTTGCTGGACAGAGCCATGAGGACAGTCCTGTAGTTCAGGAGTCGACCTCTGGTAGGGAAGTGGGGTAGGCAGCTGGGAGGGGCTGTTTCTGGAGGGGAAGGGCAGGGAGCAAAGCCGCCCTTGCACCTGCAGGCAGCTGAAGGTGGCAGAGCACAATCCCTGCCTGATGCAGCCTCGCAAACAGGTGGACCTATGACGAGAGCTGCTCCCCAGCGGTGCTGGGTGTGGGTTTGGGTGTGCTGCACAGGGGATCCAAGAGGGAGCAAGAAGCTGCAGAAGGGGCAGAAGCTGTAGCAGGAAGGGGCACTGGAAGTCTATAGGTCTTCATCTCTAACCAATGCCTGTATATTTGAGCAGGCTGTGGAGAAGCAAGAAGAAGGAAGAGTGGGAAGACAGAGAGAAGGAAGAAGGGTGGATAATGAAGAGTGGAGAAGGGCAGAAGAGGAGAGGTGCTCTGGGCAGATGGCTTCAGTCCCATATGAGCATCCCTGTGGAGGAGACTGTTGGTCACCTTTCTTCCTCAGAGCTGGATGACTTCCCTGTAAACAGGGCTGAGGTCTGAGGAGCGGGGGCCATTTGACACATCAATCCTTTGGCTATGTGGGGAGAGTGATCGCTCTGTAAGGAGGGTGAGAGTCCTTCTCCTCTTACTTGAGGGGGAACCTGAGCTTACCCCAAGCCCTTGTTCCTCCTGTAGAGGAGGGCACTGTTCATCTGTCAGCTTTCTCCCAGCTGGTCCCATGTCCAGTATGATGAGCCTGTAATTGGGACTTATCTGAGCAGTGGCCTCTTGCAAAAACATGTTGAGAACCCTGACCTCCATCAGCCTGTCTGGGAGGCTTGGACCTGTGTCTCTGGCTGCCTGGGTTGGGCTTTCTCTTTTGGAATTCCCTTATGTGTTTGTGTAATTGTGAGTGTAGTGTGCCTGTGGTGTTTCTGTGGGGTGGTTTTTTTGTTTGCTTTTTAATAAAATCCCTGCAGGACAGATTAGCTGGCCTTCCCAGGCCTGGAATACAAAACTTATGCTTGCCTATGGGTCAATCCTGCCTTCTGTCCAGTGCCAACAAGCATTCAGACTTGTTCCTTCTCACTTTGGGACAGCATTAGCCCACTTGGTAGGATGCTTGGCGGTGCAACTGCCCTGTAGACATAGCTAAGACTCCTTCCAGCCTGTCTGTCTGTCTTTGTCAGGGTCCATTCAGTGTGACAGGACTGTGCGTGACAAGCTGTTGAGCCCTTTGTCATCTAGAGCATCTTACCTGTAAGGCAGCAAACAGGAATGACCCCTTGCTGCTCCATGTCCCTAGGCCAGGTTGAGGAGGTGCTCTGCTTGAAGGGAGAACTGACTGTTTGTTATGGCTTTCCCCGGGGAGCCCACCCACTGCTGGAGTTGAGGTCTCTGGGTGGACAGTGTGACCAGCCTGTCAGCAGGATGCTGGTCAGTGTCCCCTATGTTGGGGGTATTTTATGCTCATTTTGAGCAGCAAGGGGGATCACCTGGAAATAGGGCTCTGTCTGAATCCCATGCTTGGAGGTGTCCCCTGCAAGCAGGGTGCAAGGGCTGCCCCATAAGTGGGGGCCTGGCGGAGCCCTGGGTCTCTGGCACAACGCTTAGAGGTGGCAGATTGAGGCCTCTGTAAGCAGGGCAGAAGCCTCTGGCACTGCTGGTTGCCGAGCCCAGGTCCATTTGCCCAGAGCACCAGCCTCAGCTGCTGCAGGGGCAGCCCAAGCTTCTGCCAAGATGCTGGGACACCTCCTGTACAAGGGGCAGATGACTCAGTAGCAGGGAATATGGTGAGTTTTGCTGGATGTGCCTCAGAATTGGAAGTTAGGTAGGTTGGGCATCCTCAGGTCACTGCTTCTGTAGCAGGAAGCCTGGGTATGGGTTGATTTTTTTTGTGTGCATCCTGAGAAATTCCCTCTTTTCGTGATCTGAAGCAGACCTATGCCTGCATTTTTGTCTGCTAGATTTGCGAATTTCCTATCCCCTGTGAAATCATGTGTGAATTCCTAGGTTTCAGGTCTATTTTTTAGCTTCTTTTTTATGCTTGCAGTTAGGTTGCTGCACTGGCTTTTGGGAACCAGGCATCTCATTCTAAGGGAGAGTTTGGCAAATTTCTGGATTAGATGTTAGGCTCAATGCTGGCTCAAATTAACTCTAAAACTGAAACTGAAATTCCTTATTCTCTAATTCTTTCAATATTGGAAGTTAGATGAACCAATAGGTATTTCCCACTTAATACAAGTTCCAGAGATTGCCATTAATGTCAAAATACTGGAAAATGTATGTACCTACCTTTTTCCGAGAAGAACACAGAACACTCGTTCCTCAGCAAATGGCAAAGCAATTTGCAACTCTCCTTTAACCCATGCCATCAGAACAGCACTTCACATTTGAATTTAATTTTCCCCCAACTATTAGCTTTTTTTAATGGCCATAGGTTTAGGGTTTCTTTGTCTTCTCAGGATTCTTTTGGAAGTTGTCAGTTAGCAGTTTGTTTCTAGCACAACTTGGGAATTTTTTTTTTTTCAGGAATTTGCTGTCAGTCGAGCTTTTGTGTAAGAGTAGTGGTTTTTATCAGGTGTTTTGATAGCTCATCTTTCAGCTGCAGTATGGAAAGTCTATACCGTGAATGGGTTAAAAAGCAGACAATTTTGTAGAGGACTCTTAAATGCAGCATAGGGGCAAAGCTGAGATGTATGGTGGAACTGGACTGATGTGTAAAGTCAATAGGGGTGAGCTTTTGAAAGTTGCTGAGGCACTTAACATTTTACTGGCAACTTCAGCCCTTTTTTTTCTGCTTAAGTGGGCTGAGAAGGGCCACATGTACCTGAAGTGTTCCCAGGCATCACAGCGGACTCAACAAGCTTGAATTTACATGAATTCATAAAGGTACAACAATTGTAGAAAAATCAAGTTGTGAGTTATAACTTCTGTCATAGCAAATTCTTCCTTGACTGGAGCTCACTGGAATAAACATACTACTTGTTTATTTCACAAACTGCACTGGAATAAACATGCTACTTGTTTATTTCACAAACTGTAAAAAAGTTTAATTTCACTAGAAGGTATTGTGAATTAGCAAATAAAATTTATTTCAGTTTTGTTATGTGAAGTTAATCCAAATTCAGAGATTAATTTTTTTTCTTAAGTTTTACAGTTGTTTTGCATTTTTTCTTGTAAAATTACAGTGAAAATGGAATAAACACCTCCTTTTCATGACCTGAAAAAACTTTATTTTAATCCCTTAGGTCCTAAGATACTTTATGTAACAGAGGCTTCAAATTCAGAAAGTTTATTTCCTGACTTTCCATAAGTCATAAAAAAATCAAATTTGTTTTTTAATTTTGATATTAAAATTTATTTTATAGGGAGAGAGGAGATGGTTCGAAAGTGGTAGAGGGGAGGAGGTGCTCAGGGGTGGTGCCCTGTTTCAAACAGGTACAGTGAGCTTGCTTGTAAAGTCTAGTGTGAAACAGTTGGAGATGCTCTTCCCCTAAGATTTCCATTTTGCACTGGTTTAGCTGTGCATTTGCAAAGAGAGGTGTATACAATGACCTAAAGCAATATGGAAAGTGGAAGGTTAGAGACATTTAAGAAAGACAGAGCTCTGCTCCTCTTCTGTGAATATGAAAAGGGAGTAATATCTCGGTTCCTATAATACTCATTGAAAGAAACTTGGAAATCTAGTTTGTATGTCAACTTATATTCCAAAGTTAAGCCTCACCACTTAGGTGTCTTCATACCCTAATTTTCCACAGTGCAAGAGAAAGTAGGGGGGGCCCATGAATTCTGAGATAATTGTCCACTGCTATTAGTACAATTTTGTTTGTACAGTATTGTCCCCTAGCCTTCCTCTTGTTCCTGGAAACAGAACAACCTGATGGTTTCTGCCACAACATATAACTTTAAGCCTTGCCCTTTGCTTCTCATTGTGAAATTTCAGACTTTCAAGGCTATGAACAGACCTTGCTAATGGAACTGTGTCCTGAGAGAATCACATTGTTCAAGATGAAAAACCTTCTGATAACATTTTTAACACTGCACAGTGCACAGTCAGTCTGTAGTCATTTACTCACGGTCAAATCAGAGATAAGAAAAAATGAGTGACATTTTAGATACCAGAGAAATTATTCCTGCATAGAATGACTCATGGAAAGCCCTTGAGGAAAGAACTGATCCTTGGCCTTGTGAAAGAAAATCCTGGTTTTCTAATGAAACAAGCAAGCAAACAAAGCCTTGAAAACAGAAATATATGTGTTATTCTAAGAATTGATGACACTGATATTTCATGTCAGCAACAGATGCTGGACATAACAAATTGTTAAATTACACATAGATATGCAGTCATACTTCAAACTCTTAGGTGAAGCCTGATATTTATGGGAAGTCTTATGTCCAGTAAGATGATATTATATAGACTGATTGTAGTATCAGTTTGTAATATAGTGTGATACAGTATCATATTACAACCCATAAGCCAAATCTGATCCTAATGATAACATGACAGGAATTGTTGGCTCAGCAGCCACTCCCAGAATGCTTTAATTAGCTTGACTTTTCAGATTTTCAGGTTTCTTTCAAAATGGGGTTGAACTGGTGACACGTACGTAGCCCTTGAAGTGGGCCTGCCTTCTCCTTTCATGGCATGAAAATGTGTTGTGTTAACCAAATGTGAAATTCTGCTGGCTGCTCCAGCAGTGTGTCAGAGAGAAGGAGAGAATTTTTGTCTGTTCTGATCTTCTCTCTCCATTGGGGAACTCAATCGGGAGTAAAGACAGGCTTGAAATTTCTTCTCCCAATGTTCCCCTCAAAATCATGGCATACTTACTACCTCACTTTACCTGCTATCATCAAGAAGAGAAATGTGGTAGTTAAGTGAAAATACATGCAAAAAGATGAAGACCTGGTCCTCTCCATCTGCATGCTCCTGGAGGGAGGCTGCTGCATATATTCATATTAATCAGCTGGTCCTATTTCTGATCAATAAACAAAATTCAGGTAAGCTAGTAGGATGCTACCAGAGATACAGGGAAAAGGAAAGAGATTGTGGAGTGCCATGGATGTCAGGACTTAGCATTTTGGGATGGGGCTCTTATTTTACATAAGAAACATTGCATACACTTCAGCTAAGGTTAAACCGTTTTTAGAGAAATGTTTTGTTATATTTTAGCAACTGTTTATTACATGAAGTCATCCATTGTCCTTTTTTGTTTCTGTATCCTTGGAAATACTTGAAGGCAGCATATGTTTTTTCCCTTACATATATTTTATAAATAATCAGTTTTAACTTCTTGCAATGAATGTAGCAGGTGAAAGATTTTGAAGCTGTATGATGTTGTATCCAATGGTAATAATGACATAAACTACCACAGAAAGCTGTGCCTCATTATGGCCTACACTGAGAGACTACTGTTCCAAAATTTTATTTCTTCTTAAGGGTTATAAAATTAACACCAGAATTGTATTATGCAATTTTTTTTCAGATAATTAAATACTGAGCTAAAACTGATTTTTTTTAAGTAGATATATTGGAAATTCTGCAGAAATTCTCTGATATTGAATAATCAGAGAAGCCAAACCTTAAAATATATGTTCTTAGATTTGAATTTTCTGTATAAAAACTCTTGTGTTTTTTCTGATCCTGTTTCTCACAGTATCAGTGAACCTTCCTATCAGGAGTCTTTATGACAAAAATTATATACACAGAGATTGGACAACAAAACCCCAAATATAAGTATGATCAACTTAGTCTTTGAATAGAAATGATCATCACTCTAAAGCTACGCTAGAAAGACAAAATGGGCACTTTGTTACACAAATTTAAATGTGTAACATATGATTTAAATGTTCTTTTTCATAATCATCAACAGAAAGTTTGCAGAGTGTTATCAAATGTGAACACACACTGTCTATATCATTATAACACTCCAGACTGAGGTATATTCATATTGCTTAAATAATTAAATGCCTATCATTCAGTTTCTAAGTTCAAACTATGACATTTGTTCCTGCCAATAAGTACAAAACAAAGAAATTCATTATACATTTCAAATAGGTGCATGCTGAAATACCAGTATGTTGTTAGACCATCAACATTCCTCTTTGAGAGAAAGTAATGGTAGACAAAAACGGTTCTTCCTCAAAACGCAAATAATCATATTCTTAAATGGATCTATTTTTGTAATTTTTTCCTCCAGTGTCCACGTAAAGCTATTAGAAGACTGTGCACGGATCAGTCAGCAGTACATTACAAATAGCAGTGAACTGTGTGTCTCATTATCCCTGGATGATCAGCAGCACCCCATAGAGATCTTTGTGCAAGTTCGACATGGCAGTCATCAAACTTGAAAACCATTTTGAAGGATTTAGTGGAGAGAAATGTTCCCCTTCTCGGACAGACATAAGCTGCAGAACTTTTCAGAATATTTTTTATTATTGAGGTGATATACCTCATTTAAAGTGATATCTATTAATTAAACAGGATTTGGAGCCTGTTGACTATCTTTGAATAGAAAGTAATAAGGCTTCTTAATTTCTAGGTTTGGGGAACTCAGAAGACAGACACGAGTGTATTTTTTAATTGCTGAAGATGTCTGCTGCACTGCAGATGCTGTAAAGACTAGCGTGACATATTGTCCAAAACTTGAAACATTAGAATTCATAGCAGATCTCTTTGACAGAATTCAATATTGCTCAGATGTAAGATCTTAAAGCCTGGAAGAGTCTCCCCAGAGAGATATTTGGAGAAAATACTCTATATGCAACACTTCTGCTTTGTTTAGAGAAAAACCATTGCATTGCTTGACACTTGTGATTTATACGACCACAGTCCCATGGGCATGTTATCAGCTCTTCTACAGGCCTCCTTGCTGTAAAATTAGGAGCATATATTAAAAAAAAAAATAAAAAACAAACCCAAACCAACTAAAAGAAGCAAACAAACAAAAAAACCCCACCTGCCCCAATAAAATAACTCCACATAAGATCTATCAATACCTATCAGTCATTTAAAGTAATGCAAAGAGATTAATGCTTTCAAGTGTTACACTGATACCCAACTTGGAAACAACATGGATAAAGGCAGGAAGGGGAAAGAGTAACTTTTCTGCACAGTAAGTTATGTTGCTTGCTACAACAATCTGTGTCTGTAGAGTAATTTTACAACAAGCTGTGTCTATAGGGTAATTTGGAACCATCAGAAAGATCTTTTTGCACATTTTCTATTGATAATGATTTGCTGTTCTGTTATTTATGCAGTGTTTTTCTACTGCACTTTATACAATAATGATAAGAACCACAGAGGGGAATTTCTAGGGACACATGATGACAGGGATATCAGTTTAAATAGGCAACAATAAATTCCGGTTCTGGAACTTAGATTTTGGCAGAAATACAGATGAAGGTATCTTAATCTCTGTTCTAACACTAAAGAACAGCAAAAAACCAGACTACTGCACCTCAGAAAATTATTCTCTGTACGGAGATTACTATTTTTATAGTACTTTGGCTATATACACTCACCTGGACTATTCCACATGTCATTAGACAAACTTTCACAGACCAGCTCTAAAGGTGGATTCCTTTTGAACAAATTACTGCAGAGTAAGGCATAACATTCCACAGTTTTGAAAAATTCTCATTTGCTGTATGTCGCACTTGGACACAAAAGAAACACGCAGACACCTGTCAGAGAGAGAAGCCCAGAAAGGGGCCAAGAGACCCTGGACTTTATTTATATCTCATCTTAGAAACCACCATGGATTGGAGGGAGAAATTGCCACCCCTCAATCACACTGGTCAAAGGAAAAATCCATCAAACATCTCCACCCAGGAGAAAGGAATGCAAACTATAGAACACAGTTAGAAACACATGGCTATGTTTACAGATAGTGCGTGAGAAACTGTTACAGAAAAATGAAAACATTGAAGGACTGCAAAACTCAGGGCAACAGCTGTAGCCACACATCAGAATCCTGACAACTTTTAGGGAAGTCAGATACTTAAAAAACCTAATTGAAAAAAAATAATATGAGCAATCAGTGAAGTCCAATTACCAGTTTTATACAGATATATATTGCACATAATATTAAAAGCTTTTCTGCTTTCTACCACTTAGAAGTGCACAGCATCTTGTGTTAAAGACATTTTGCAAAACTAACTAGATACACTGCAATGTTAATCATGAACCCCAAACTTCCAGAAACTGAGGCTTACCTTTTTTAAAAGCAACAGCTTGCTCTCAGAGGTAAAGAAAAAAAAGGAAAAAAAACACCAAAAACTTGGATGCTTTTATATTATTCTGTTTATGTTCTGGTTGCATGGAGTATAGCAACCATGGAAGAATGATGAATAATCTCAAATGTATTTGTATTTTATATCAACTTGGCATGATTAAAATAACCTAAAACTAAAGTAAAGTAATGGTCTGCTTCAATTCCTGTCTAGGAATTGTCAAGCAACGGATATGGTTGCACAAGATTTCTTTGTGCAGCTTAGGCCTTTGAAAAGAAATTTATTTCACTCTCAATTTTTTTCTCATTAAAATAAGCAGTACATTTGGGACTTATATCACTATCAAAATATTGATTATAGGCCCTTTTAAGAAAAAAGGACCTCTCTGTAGAAAAGTCCTAACACAAAATACAGTCTGAAATGAGGAGATTGGCAAATGTTGTGTTTTTAATAAAGAGTTACAGTCCCCTGAGTGAAGAAGGCAGAAGTTTCTAGAATAAGAAAATTCAAGTAAAATTTTAGAACAATTAAAAAATATTTTTTTCCAAAGGAAAACTGCATTATTATAATCTATTAGAATTATTTAAGAAGGTGAAAGTAGATAAAAATGGAGATGTGTTCAAGGCATTAGGTATTCAACAAAATAAGAATCGTTATTAAAATTATTTTTACCAATTTGTAAGTAATTTCTTCTGGCAAAGAAGGGTCTCCAAAGTTATTCTCTGACCTTTCACGATCTGAACAAACAAATATTGTTTCAATACTTATTTCACATAGAAAATGGTTTTACAATAGTAGGTTGTCGGAATTTAGGACTTAAAATATTCCTGCTTCTATTAAGGAATTCCAGCAGCTATGGCAGTCAAACTCAGAGGTTAAAAAATAACAGAAGCTTGGCAGTGATGAAACCAGCTGGATTCAGGGAATTTATTGAAGCTATAGTCAGTAGCATGTCTTAAATGTCACATTAAATAATCATATTAAACAATAAAATCAATGACAATGATAAATGGAAAAATTTCCAATAAAATACTTATAAATTAAATCTAAAGCTCTAAATAAGTATTGTTTAAAATGCCATAGCCAGAGTCTATGGACTTGACATATGGACTATGTCAAGAGGAAGCTTTGAAGAGTTGTAGTTCAAAATAGAATTTCAATTCTGGCAAGTTACTTGAATGTTAGTATGTTTTTTCCTGAAAACTGCTGTAATCTGTTTGCCTAATGTAACCTGCCTCATTTCATTAAATGGCATTGAAGCATCCTAAAGCTAAATGACTGAGGCGAGATTGAGATCAAAAGTAGCTCTTACACAGGAAAATGGTAAGTGCTGTATTACAGACTTCCCTCATTTATTTGCACTTTAAAAAATTGGGAAAAAATCACAGAGAGTCCCTCTTTTCTACATGGTGCATGTTGCCTAGAATTATGATGTCATAGCATTTTTTTGACTGGTTTTATCACCTGGTGTACAGCACAACCCATGGAGTCAAAAAGGTGCAAGTGATGACACGGCCTTAATTCATGCCTAGCTTCACAACTGTAAGAACGACAGGTAACAGAGCACCACACAGTCTTTCTCCCTGAGAAGTTCCATGTCCACCAGCACATAGATGGTGAGTCTTACCTGGCAAGGGTGCCACAGCTCACACCCAGCCAGAGCAACCTGTGCCAGCCTTGTGCAATGTGGCTGTTTATCCCAGACTGCAAAATTTTCAGCAGCCAAGTCTGGACTACTGATGGAGATGAAGTTTGGTTTGAACCAAGTTTCTGCAAAAAGCAAGCTGCCCTTAATGGCACCTATGTAGGGTTAGTCTCATGTTCTCACTAGTGCACTTGCAGTTGGTTAAAACCTCATTAAAGATAGATGGGGGCAAGGGAATTCAATCAAAACCAGTTTATAACAGTGAATACAATTGTTTCTATTTATATCAATTATGTGTGAAGCCATTCTGATACCAAAACTAGTTATTTGAAGGAAAAGAAATTATCAAATTGGAAAAATAATGTAGCTTTTATCCACAAATCAAACAAAATTGTGTAGCTTTTCATTTTCTCTAAAATCTGCAAAGCAAGATATGTGGTCAATGTTACATTGTGAAAATACCATAACCTTGAGACTTTATTAGAACTGGCATGTCTTGGTGCTGGGTATTGTGCACAAAGGGCTTATTTCAACACACTAACTGTGCTAGCTTTTGGATATATCTAACTATACACCTATAAGTAGAATAAGGATCATTTTTAATACATGGTTATCAACTCAATCACTGATAAAAGAGAGTCAAACTCATGCTGTGGATGGCTTGGCTTTAAGACTTGGATATCTTACGAAGAGTTAGATGTCATTAAGAAAAATCCATTGTTTTCAGAATAATTATTTCCCTGCTGAGAAAACTTCCCCCAGTCTGCAAACGCAGCATATTAACTTAGCATGAGAAAAGAATCTTATGACCTTTTTTTCCACTAGGATGGTAAAAACACTAATAAGAAACCAAATGTGCAAAAATGTGTATTGATGGGAAGGCATATGTGCTTAGAGAACAAAAACTCTTTTTTAAAAGCAAGTTATCAGGAGTTTCATATGATTCCACAAACACATACTGTTTAATAAGATATTTAGGTCCCACTGGAGTTAAAGAGAACCTGGAGTTTTTCTAGCAATTATCATTGGAAATTTTTCTTGGTGTTATACAAAACTGAGTTTGGAACTACTGACACTTTGCAAGAGAATACAAGAATCTTATGCATCTGTGTCAAGGCTGCCTAATCCTTTCCTGAGATATACTGACGTACCCAGGCAAACATGTATTGCTCTGCACTTGGTCTCCTTTGGGCCCTTTTGACCTCTCCCTATGTAGAAACAAGAAAAAATTTGCCTCAGGAGCATAAATATCCAAAACTTGACTTCTGGCTGATTTATGTTGCACCTCTACCCTCTCTGATGTCAGCCTACAGGTGTGACAGACAACGCTGCATGTGCTGCATCTTTAAATTTTGCTGTGCTGTTATAAACAATTATTCTGAACAGCAAAAGCAGTGGGGTGCTACTGAGATTTAGTGTAACTTTTAGTTTGAACAGAAAGTGGTTGGTTTTCAGCAGCAGGAGGAAGAGTGAAAGTAGGTAAATGAACTAAATATTTGAAAAATATTTTAGCTCTGGACCTAAAGTCTTGTTTTGATTTACAGAACAGGAACATGAAGAGGATGATACTTGCCATGTAGTCTCTATTTAGACCTCCTTGGGTTGTTGTCTAATGGGCTCCTCAGCTGCATTACAGTCCCAGTGTGGGGGGATCAGGCAAAACACAGTCTCTGAGCACATAAAATCCCTACTCTTTCTTCTGAAATATCTAGTATTTAGTCTCAATCCTGATATAGCAGGCCTTTTCCTACAGGATTAACAGGAGATTTTTAGGTGCTCAGGGATTTAATCTCTATAGCCTTCAGATCTTGTACCACTTTCATACCTTGTGTTGCATGCTGAAAAATAATCTTGTCTAGATGTTTCCTTATGTATGAATCAGTCTGGGTTTAGAAAGCCCAAGTTTTTCAAGCAATTTCTTCCAGTATAAAGGCAATTAGGCACCTCAGTGAGATGCATGCCAGACTGAATTGAAAAATCTGTATTTCAAACAGGAAGTAATTTAGGATAATAATAATTTCAAATATAAAATGTAATCAAGGAAGCTAAGATGAATGCAATCTATTTATGATGGAGGCAGGTGAGACAGTTACATTATCTCCATAAATTCTGCTTTGCTCTTTTCTGTGAGTTATTCAAGCTTTCAGAAAAGTCACAAAGTAGGAAGAAATCCCTATGGAAGTAGTGGGGGATGGGGGTTTTTCCACATTTTATTATTGTGAACGTGACTTCCTACCCTTTACTATCTGAATGTTAGTTAATATATTCATGAATTTAAAAATTTAATATTTTGAATTTACCATTTGAGTACTCTAACCAGTTGGAATTTATGTTAAATTTAAATAATTAGGGGAAATACAAAAGTATGCATTGTTAGATCAAAATCTTAACTTTTCTTTAAACCCTGATCATCTATCAGTTTGCTACTTCCCACATATCAGTCATGAGCTATTTGAAACAAAAGCGTCATCAATAAAGGGTTTCATGTTATTCAGTCGGCAGTGAACCTCTCATTTCTTTCAATTCAAAGGATTTTGTGGATGTGTGGGTACCCTTAAATAGTGAAAGATTTATGTTTAACCCATCTACATTATTATGGTACACAATAAGAAACAGGATTTGTAAGCTTTAAAGAAAAGCAGTGGCTATTTTACTTAGATTTAAAAAAAAACAGGGTGCCATTCTGTCATAACTGATACAAAATACTGATTTTGGGTGTTTTGTTTCAGAAAATTTCCTGGTGTTCATAATCAGATGAATAATTTATTTTCAATTAAAAAAATTGAGTGCCTAAATATTGGCCATTTGAATTCTGCACTGTAAACAGAGAAAAAGCACAATTATTCCCATAAATGGGGCTGATGGACTCATAAGAAATCATTTTCACCACACTCAGCAGTCAGCTTCCCTGTTACCTAATGGCATCCATCAGTATAATGAAAACTGTAGTTCAATGGAAAAAAAAAAGGAAAATATCACCTGTGGGTCCACAAATAAAGGAGATAAGAGGGAAGAAAGCAGCAGGTTGGCCATACAGATATACGCTGTCCTTACTGACGCACTGTACACACAGTAGCTAGGGAAACAAAGACGAAGGACCGGTTACATTTATTTATTTCAGTAACTGACAGTTCTGGTTGCATAAATAATCATTTAAGTCTGAGCAGGAAGGGATACTATAAATATATGTACTTTCCTCAATTTAATTAAGTTTTACGGTTTTTGTAGCTGTTCTTTTTGAGTACTGATTATAGCATTACTATGGCATCTAAATGCCTTCCAGCAGCTCACTGGCAATGTGATTACTAATTGCTATGTTATATTTTATGAGAGAGCTTGATCTTGCAAAATGTTGTAAGAGCTGCATTTGGAACAAAGACAAATCACCATTTGCTAGTATCAAAATTTCAAGGATGAACTGAAAAGTTCATCTTTTGTCCAATCTGTTCTATTTTGTTACACACACATATACATATTCAACATAGTCTGGTTCTCTCCTTTTAAAAAATTGAGGAAGAACTTCCAGTCTTGTAAAACTGAGTTATTTGTGTCATTTCTTAGCATGAACTACAATGGTTATAGTGCTTAATCTAAGGTTATTTTCCTTTTTAGCTGACATACAGAAATTAAATTATTGGTAATACAAAAGCAATTTGTTATCTCTTAGCTACTTTTGATTACTTCTAGTCTTTTGACTAAATTGTTCAATTTATAACAGCCACAGAAATTCATTCCTACAAATCAACAGAAAGGCTTACAAGCAGAGCAAAGAACAACTCTGCTGTGCAGGAGACTTGAATGGATATCCCAGGTGGTGTCTTCTAGTATTGTATGCCCCCAAAAGAGCCAATAGGAAAGAACAACAGCTCAGGAAGCTGCATTTTTAGAAAACTTGTACTCCCATTTTTTCACCGTTTAACAAATCTAAATGCTATCAGTAGGTATGGTCAAATTTAAATGAGATGCAGAAAACTAGGCTTGGATCTGCAGTGCATTCAGTTTCCTAAAAGAGTGAATGATAAGAATTATTATGGTTCCAAAACTGATCTTAGGAAATTTTTACAATGACAATGTAATCAATCAGAGAGTATCTGTACAGCATTGCATTACAGGGTTATGCATTCATGATTATTAAATTTAAAGAAAACAAGAAAAACTCTTCTATAACATTGTGTGTGTATATCTATATACAAAGACTTGCACGTATATGGGGATGCATAAAATCGTATCATCACCTTTGTTTTACTGACTAATGATTGACACTGCTGTCCCACTAACAATTCATTATTACTATGGCTCCGCTTTAAAGACAGAGAATGCATGTTTTTTCTACATCCTGTCAGTTGCTTTCATCCAACTGAATACTTTATTAAATAGCTGAAAGCTTACCAGGAGTCCTGTGATGAGCCCCAGCAGATTGTCCCAGCTTTCAGTGGATGAATTATGACATTCAGTCACACGCCTGAAACTAAGCCATGAGTAGAAAAGTGCATTTCATTTCTGCAAAGTAAAGTCTGTTGTTAAGTATCTGCGGAACAAAATTAACTTAAAACGTATACCAAGCTAACAAAACTATTGTCAAGAAAGACTGATAAAGTATTATGCATTTATTCCTTCTCATTTCTTGCTCTCATTTTTTTTTCCCCTTGCTCCTTCCGTTTCAGTTTTTCTTCATTTTCCAGCACCCCAGGATCTGTGCATTAAGCTTGATGTAGTTAGGAGAACTGGGCTGTAAATCAACACTCACATATTCCTTCATTGTTTGTATGTTACATCTAATAAAAAAAAAAAAAGGAAAATACTGAATTTTAAAAACCTTACAATAGCTCATGGAGAGTTTAAGTTCATTGCCATAGTGACTACAGCTTATTTCTCAAGCTTAGTCTTTCTACAATAACAAAGCTATCACCCACACATCTCTCTGCTTGTTCTTCCTCAAATAAACATTCTAATACATAGTACCATAGAATAAGTACAGTAGATACTGTACTTCGGTGTTTTTGTGAAAAATCACAGAAAAGAGTGTGAACTGTGTGTATGGTGAGAATTAATGTGGAAAAATGTACAAAGATAGGAGTTAATGAAAATAGAACTACCAGTTGCAAGGGATTCATTAATTTCTCAAAGATATATGACATTTTTTTTCTGATTCTTCTGAAGTCATATTGATCTTAAGTAATTTGCAAACTTAACTTTTTAAAGCTACAAACATTATTACAGTTTCTAAGATGAATGTGGTCTAAAAGTCATACTCCCAAGCTTCTCTACTCTTTCTCCTTTGTGGTGCCTCCAGTTATGCTGTTTTTCAGTTGAGTTACCACATCCTTTAGGAAGAGAAGGTGAAAAGTTAAGGTACAGACATTCTGCATCCTTTTCTAATTCTCCAATCCCATTCTATATACAACTTTTACAAAGTGACTTTTCAAAATTATGGAAGAAGACAACTGGTTTTCATTTACATTAAAAGGTTTGTAATTTATTGTGAAGTCACATGTAACATGTAGGATGTTATGAGAATGTGTCAGAATTGGACAAGTGCTATCAGTGTATCTTTATAAAGTACCAAAAGAACCAAAAATGTCATTTATTTGGAACCATATTATTCAGAAAATTTGGCCTCTTTCAACCAATATGGGTTTATTCCTGAGGGCACAAGAGGATTTTAGATGCCTCTTAGTGCTTAATTTCATAGTCTTATCAAAATGTTATGGTTTATTTTTTTAAAAAAAGCTGAAACAACTAATTTTGAACATTTAATAGCAGAATGTAATGTAGCAGAATGTAATGTAGCAGAATGTAATTTTCTTATTTCACAACATCATTTTACAACAAAATTTTATCAAGATTAAGAGAAAAAATGTTTTGAAATTTAAATAACCTTGAACAGTACAAAAATATTTTTTATAAAGTTCAAAACTGGTATTCGCATACAGCCCAAACTATATCTTTCCTTGAATTATCTTTTCTTTATGATCTTGACAAAAAATGAATATATGGTATTATTTGAACTCCAATATCAGTGTTCAATTAAGCTATTACAAATTTTCCTCATCCATTCATCACACTGGATCTTTACCAAAACATTTGCAAGCTCTGGTGCCTCTGTTAGCAATCTGGTGCCTGGAGGGAGATAGCTGCAAATGTTGTTTCTCTCTCTAACCTATAGTCACAAAGGACATTGGCACTCAACCAGTAACTTTATTGCCAAAGCTACTTTTCTTATCCTCAGTGCTCTATCAGCTTCTTATTGTTAGCCACCTTCACCAACTTTTGATTTTTTTTCTTGCCTTATTTTGGATAGAATTGTCATAATGGGACTTTATGGGTTGAGCGGTTGCCTTGCCAGATTGACTTTACTCATCTTACTTGGATATAGAAGTATTTCTTTCAGGTTCATGAAAAAGCATTTTCTGTAAGAGCTATTACTTCAAAGGCAGGGTGTCTGTCCCTTGGAGAACTATTCTGTTCATTAGATCAGGATAGCATAAAATACCTGTGAATGGAGAGAGCTCCCATCTTGACACTCCCAGTTGTTGCCTGTTACCTCCACCATATTTCGAAGGTTCTCTTCTCAAATTGCACCACCTGTACTACTTCAAGAACTAGCAGACAGGCTGATGAGATTTCAGAGTTATATTTATTTACTAGGCTGTAAGAAAACGACTTGTATTATTCAGTACTCACTACAATGGTTTCCTTGGTCTATACAATATTAAGAATGTTAGCTTATGTCTCATGCTATGGGTTGTTTGGAATTACTCATGCTGTTTTAAGGTATCTAATGTGCATGGTGTTCGTGCTGCAACATAGAAACATATGTATAAATATCACAGTGCCTTATCTCAGGCAAATTTGAACTGTTTCCAACCAAGCTGAGATGATTAATTCAAGAACAGCATCCTGACAACATGGCTACTATCAGTGCTCTGGGAACATACACAATTATGCAATGACCAGGCCCCTCATATAAAAATATATATATAAAGCTCTGCAAGAGCTATGAGAGTCAATAAAATACTGGTCTCTTAAGCAGTTTTTTCAGGAGAAGGAATTATCTCTTATATTTCTCAGTGAATTCATCCTTCCCAGTTTCGTCTAGAGGAGGGAAGCCCAAGATTTCTTCCAAAAACCTGACTCCAGGAATCTTCAGGGCTGTGCACTGATTGTCATTGAAAGGGAGTAACAAAATTCTGAGCATATCCTGAAATAATCAAGACACAAGAAAATGTGGGATACATCATGGATCGCAGTTCATATGCAGCAACTGCATGAATGTTCAATGCAGTAAAGAATGCACATCTCATATTGCAATGAAGGGCTTTTTCCTATGGATTTCTGTAGGCCTCACAGCAGGGCCTTGATATTTAGTACTAAGTCAATCAAATGTAATCTAGCATTACATTTAAAACTCCCAACATCACAAATTATAAATTCAAAGCAGTTTTAAGAAGTTGCCAGAGGGGATCAGCAGGGAAAAACCTAAGACTGTGATATGAATGGCTAGTGATGGCAATCAATGTCTTCTATTAAAAAGTTATGTTACAGAGTATTGGGTTCATTTCATATGTTGTATAAATCAGACACAGTTAACTTCTATGACTGTAATAAAATCCTAGCATGTAGAAAACTGGCCATCAGAATCTTTGCATGTTTTAAGTGAGAGAGCTGGTAGGATCATTTGAAGGGCTGGCCAGGAAAAGTAACATACTTTTGAAAAAGGAGCAGAACAGAAGGGAAATGATGAAACAAACTCCACACAATAAAATGAGAACACCCAGGAGTATGCCAGTGTTAACAAAATACAAATAGCCCTAGAACATAAAGGAAAATCAGCACCTCCTACTACCCTTTCCTCTGGCAAAATTCATATTGAACCCAGAAAGGAACTTCATTTTGATCTCTTAGATTTTATATCCATCCTATTAACACAAACTCGCTGAGAAAAAGGCTGTTATTCAAAATACCAGCCTATAGTGATTTCTTTTTAGAAATGTGTTTTCAAACATGACAGAATACACTGTGTCAAAGTCAAAATATATATTACCGTGAAACTTCTGAAAAGTCAAGAAGTAACAGTATGCTAAAAACCTCTAGATTTCTAATTCAGTAACTTTATTCAAAGCAATCTTTCCAATACATCTAAAATGGATTTGTGTACATTTAGTACACATTTATATGCTAAAATTGTAATGTGTAATCCAGATATATGATCCTGTGTCATAGGTCCCTGGCATCTCCACCAAAAAATGTTGTGGTTGCCTGCATTCTTGACCAAAAAATTGTCGTGGTGACAAAAATTGGTGCTGATAATACCAAGGTCACGGGTTCGATCCCCTTATGGGCCCTGCAAAACCACCACACCCTGCAATTATTTGCTAATACAGCCTGTTAAAAGATCTCCTGACCAGATATTAATATGAAGTGCACATCTGTTAATTTCACATTTCAGATTTTAGTTATTATTTCTCTCTTTCAAGAAAATGCTGCTGTTCAAACTTAAATATTTTACACAAATCAGCTTCAGTGAACACAGTAAACAAGCCCTCTCATTTTATTAGTGTCACATATCACAGTCTCTGAGTACTTTACAAGGGGGCACACAGGCTGAGTCATATATTATTTCATAAGTCAAACTTAGCTGAATCAAGGCAATTCCCTCTAAGTTGAAACTCTGAAAGTGAGTTGAAAATTGAAGTTCACAGTGATTCAACAGTAATTGCTGGTAAAAGTGGTTGATTTATGCAAGACAGTTCGAACCTACTGGCATACCAGAATATGTTTGGAGAAAGCTCAAATATCAGGGCTAGTGATATTGCTTAGCCTATTCATAGAATCATAGAATCAACAGAATCTTGAACACAGCAGTTTCCTGAATGCAGTTCTGACTCAAAGGCATACTCATTTCCTTACTCATTGGATGTAGTCCTGCAACAGCCTGTCTCTTTCATGCAATTTCCAGGTGAAGAAAAGAAAATAAGAAAACTCCACAGAAATGACAGATTTTGGAATCCAAAGACTCACACTATGGATCACTGCACATGATTGTAGAGTTTCATAGAAAACGCATCCTTCCATAATTATTGTATTTCTTGGAACAACATAGTGTGCATGATCTCTACACGGAAAAGCATGATTTCTATATGGAAAAGCAATAATAGTTGTCAGAATGTAAAGCTTAAATCCTAAGACAACAGCAGACCTCTTTAAAGCAGCAACCACTCAGGCTCTAGACAAAGTCCAACTAAGCCATTTTGTTTGCAAAACCAGCTGTTCACACAATGGTGGCCACCCAAAATAGTTGATCTCATAGCAGGCCAGAGCTAACAATGATGGATTAAGAAGTATTTTTCTTACTACAAAGTAATGGTGCAGTTTGACTAATAAACGTATGTGGCCATGACAGCATAAGCACTTTGCATTCCCATCCTTAGACATTCACTCATTCCTCCCACTAAACTCTGCCCTTCACACCAGAATACATTTTTGTGTAATCAGCTGACAAATGGGACCAATTGCCCCATTTAAATCCCTTCTTTACTGTTAGGTTTATTGTTCTTAAGCTGGATCTATGCTACACTTAGTTTATCTTTCAGAGTCACAAGTGTCTTGTGATGTGTAGGCGTGGGAAGAGAGAAAGGTGGGAGAGGGATTGCTTAATCCTGTACCATACCTATGAGAGCTCTGTGTGATCATTGTTTCTGTGATCCCAACAGTGGCTGCTTGCAATGCGAATACAGAAGGTCAGTGTAAAGAGTTGCAAACACAACAGTGAAAGGAAGTAGAGCTTCTTAAATCCAGGCTCACTTGGAACTTGTCTTACAATAAGTTTCCTGTTATTCTGTAAATGGTACTGCATAAAAGGTGTTTCTAAATAGCATTGCATAAAGAACATGTTTATCTCAGCTTCTGTCTAATCAAAGCAGCCTTATATAATCCTGAATTCTGGATAACTATAGGGCACAGCAGCAGAATAGTTTGAGGTATAATTAAATACTCCTGTTAGCAGGGATCCGCTTCCGAAGAGCAGTAAAAAATCAACATAGCTTTCAGATTGGGTCAGTAACAGTAGAAGCCTTCAGTAAGATTTTTTAAGGCAACAAAACTCTCTCCTACCCTGAACTATAAACACAGGTTGGAGACGTGTTTGATGGAGAGGGAGGATGGTTTAAGAAATCATGTAACAATATACCTTCGGAGTAGAGAGGTTTTGTCTGGCTTTTTTTTTTTTTTTTCCATAGCTGCAATCATAGTCATTGTACAGACAGCATCACATTTCTAAGAAAACCATGCAAGAATCAAATGATAATACACAGTGTGACAGGGATATCACCAATTTTTATTTAAAATGTATGAATAACGCTTGTGTCTTTCTTTTAAAGCTAGTAGTGTGGCACGTATCCTCATCAGAATCATTGCTTCATCTGTAGTGTTTTCAAAACTGTATCATACCTACTAAGCAAAGTACACAAGAGCAATCAGAACTCTTTCAAATTCATCCTGCTCTAGAGTTGTAAAAGAATAATTTTTACTGTCAGCACCTTGACTGTCAAGGTCTCTCTCTAACACAGGAACCATGCTAAACTGGATTTCACTATTCAAATAATTCTGAGTTTTATTTAAAAAATAAAAATGCCCCAAACGTAAACTTCGATGAACACATGTACTAAAGTTTGGCCTAGGAACTAATAATTGTCATATATATACTACTACAGGTTATTCTAAATAACAAAACTATTAATGTTTGGATTCCATGTCTCTATGGCGTGTCCTTGGCCCACCAAATTTGCCTCAACTCTTCCCTCATATTTTCATATAGACTAATACTGCATTATCATAACTCTTGGTTGTGCTCTGTAACTCTTGGGCCCCATGGTCCTCCTTCCCATGTTGCACTGCCTATCTCAGACAGAAGAGCATACTCGTTGCCCTGTCTATTGATAACATGGCCAGATGGCTGCTGCCAAATGTAGCAGATCTTCCATTCTTTTCCTTACTTGGGCATTGATAAAAATGCTTTTACCTGCATAGCTCCCAATCTTCCCCAAACTTGTAAGAGTACAGCTGCACCAAGTTACTGTTATATTCAGTGCTTTCCTAACAGTGCTTATATAACTCAAATATAGTTTAGAAGATCTATCTAAAAGCTTATTACACCAAATTTGGTCATCAGAGTGAAGTCAGTGGCAATACTTCTGTATGAATTGTTACTTGGATCTTCCTTAATGGATTAGTAAAAGCAACACATAACAATGTGTCAGCATTGAAACATTTGCAAAAGGCTTTTTCAGAGACCGGGGCTGCTGTTCAAACTTAAATATGTACTTAATGAAGTCAAGGTACACAACATCCACTGCTCTCCCCTCATCTACCACTCCAGTAGTTGGCTTGATAAAATAACCATCTTCATAGAAGGCTATCAGGTTGGTTAAGTATCAGTTGGTTCCCTTTTGAGAACCCACGCTGACTACTTCTGATCACCTTCCTGTCTTTCATGAGCCTGGAAATGGTTTTCAGGATCAAATCATTGTGAGGGAAGGCTTCATCCTACCAGGTCAAATGGATTTATTTATGTCCAGTTGCTTAAGTATTCTCTAACCTGAACCTCTTCTACCTTTCTTGTTCTTGCCTTTCAAGCAGATCCCTGAAGAGGCCAAAATCTGCTCTCCTAATGCCCAGGGCTGTGATCTTGCTTTTTGCCTTGCTCCCCTCTTTTAGGAGTCTGAACTCCAGTCACTGAAGCCAATACTGCCTTCAGTCTTCACATCCCTGGCAAGCTTTTCCTTATTTACAAGTATGAGGTCCATCAGATCAAGTCTTCTCACTGATTTCTCTATCATGTCTGTTAGGAAATTTTCATCAGTGTTCTCCAGGAACTTCCTGGATTACTTAATGTCCTGCAGTTATCAGAGTGGTTAAAGTCCACCACAAGGATCAGGGCCTGTCTGTGAACATGAGGCTTCTTCTAGCATCATCTGCTGTTTCCCGGCCAGGCAGCCTGAAGCAGACATCCACTACAGTGTAATGCATACTAGTTTGTTGATCAGTCCGCTCCCATAAGTTCTCAGCTGGCTCCTCATCCATCTTCAGAAAGGCTCTACACACTCTAACTGCTCTCTCATATAAAGGGCAACTCCACCTCTTTGCCTTCATAGCCCATCCTTCTTCAAGGGCCTGTATCTCTCCATTGCAATGTTACAGTCATGGGAGCCGTCTCACTACATTGCCATGATCCCAACAAGGCCATAGCCCTACAATCCCATGCATTTCTCTATTTAGTCACACATTCCCTTTGCTACACACATTAGTGTACAGGCACTTCAAAGACACTGTGACATGCCATTTCCCAGAAAGGGTCTGGGAATTATTCCCAAATTGGTGTCTTGTAGGCACTTCCTTGCTTCCTGAAAATGCTTAAGGTTATTTAAGCTCTTTGTTGTGGTTTCTGTGTTTGCCTTCACCCACACCACTCTACGCCCTTTGCTTGACAGCCCTGTCCCTCACTCCCTCACAGGCTGCTGGTAATGCTCTTCATTTCACATCATTCCCAATTTAAAGCCCTTCCTAGGAAGTCATACATCCTGCTGGCAAAGATACCTTTGCCCACTTATTGAGATGGATCCCATGTTTCCCAATCAGGTGCTGATCCTCAGGAAGGGTCCCATGGTCAGACAAACCAAAATTCTTTTGCCAAAACAAACTCCACAATGAGCAGAGCTGGACAACCAGCACTGCTTGGTTTGTTTATTCTACAAACATGCTCTGAACGTAAGAACTGCTAAAGGTTAAGAGTTTTACATAAATGTGTAAAATACACTTGAAGTCAGCATTTTAAAATGCTTCTGTAAGTGATTGTAAATGTAGAATGTAAGACTTCAAATGATAACCGCTATGATGGATATATCCTACTTAAGAGAACAAATTTATTTAAATAACAGGTACTCACATTATCCAATACCATTTCACCCTCAGAAAGCTTTAGCAAATCTGTCAGGACTGAGAGAAAATTATCAAGGAATTCAAAAGCCAAGGTACTTAATTTCCTTATGTTATCCCAATCCTAGGTAAAATAAAATCTATGACTCCAAAAAACCAATCTGACAGCTTCACAGATTGATCTCATTTACCTGCCTCATCCACACCATAACCTCTGAACAATATCAGAGATGTTACTGCAGCATTTGACTAATATGAATGAGACCAAGCTCAGGCTTTATAATTTCATTAAGTCACTTGGTTATCTGAATGCATAATTTCCACCACAAAAAACATTAATATTTGAATTCAAGTTTCTAAATATTGACTTAAATGTGTCCTTATCTAATTCTGAAGATATTTGTTTTTAAGCAACTACTTGCAGTGGTGTTATTCACAATTGCTTAAGTTCCTGCTATATGAGCACCTCTAGTAGGTAAATCCACAGCCTGTGCTGCAGGCTGAGATTCCTTACTGCCTGAAGTGAATTTCAAATGTAAACTATACTAGGCTGTGTGGCTGTTACTGATCTTTTTTGGTTTGTTGCTTTTTTTTTTTATAAAGTGAAAAAAGCAACAGTAGTAGTAGTAGTAATAATAATCATAATCATCATAATAATAAAAATCAAAGCCCACACTTTTACTAGTGATGAATTGTTAGTACCCTCTTCAATTTTCTGTGAAGCAAATTGGTTTAAATCAGTAAGCCAGACAGCTCAGCAGACACATTTAGCTTGTAACTGTGTCAAGAAAATACATCACAGTAAAACTCAGAACTTAAGAGGATAACCATACTGTAAGAACCACCTGAAGATGACTTTTTAATTTGTCCCTTGGACAAATGCATATATTCAGACATGTATCACACCTTAGTGTCATTTGAAACAAGTACCTCACCCAAAGCTCATTGAAGTCAATGAGAGCCCTTTCATTAACCTTGCAGTGTTTTAGGTCAGGCTTTAAGGCTCTTCCTTCAGCACCTGTCTAACTATTTGCATATCAGCATGGTGACTGACATCCAGGGGATTACCCCTGTGTCCAAACTGATAATAAGTCAAAGCTTAATGGAAGAGCCTCAAACTTTACAGTAATAGTAGCAATGGAAATAAAAATCAGAAAAGATAGTCCTGTCCTCTCTATCCCTTAATTATACAACTCTAGTCTTAAAGAAGTGAAGAATTTTTCATATAGTACAATGAGAAGCCTATAGGCAACAGTGAGAGGCTATAAGACTGAGGAAGGATACAAGCTGGGTTACCCAGTGTCTCCTCTTGCTGAATGTCTCTGGTGGCAGATCACCAAGAGGAAGTTTACTCTAGATATGTAAACTAAGCTGACATTTAGATTACATGAGTTAAAATTATAAAAAAACCTTTAAATGAAATGGGCTAAATCACAGTGTGCAACAACTACATTTTCAACTTCTCTATCACCTGAAACACTATCACATTGCCAGTCACATTTCTACAAGTCCTATATTGCCTCTCACCCGTATGTTCAAGCACACATTGAATAGGATCTTTCAAGGACGTCTTTTCACTGACAGCTTTTATTAAGAAACAATACAAATAGAGTAATAAAAATGCCATAGCTTGGGATAGGCTGGGGGGAAAATTGCAAAGTGAAAAACATCAGCACAGTATCAATGTGGACATGAGCCAAGAAAGACAAGGAGGGCTTTGTTGATTAGGCTACTCCTCCTGCCATAAAAAACCTTCTCCATGTTGTGCAGAAGTGGAAGCAAATGGACTTATGTGCAGTGGGTGGGTGCAATGAAAAGCTGTTATTTTTCAATTGTGCCCAAACCATTTTGTTTCCTTTTTCTCAAAGAGCAATTTAGATTAATCCAAGGTAAAGACTTTTAAAAATTTTATTTTCAGAGTAATTTATAAAGATCCATATTCTTCTGGAAACACAAGCAGAGAACCTGTTTATCATACATCCTTCTTTGACCACCACTTTGCTAAAAAAAAATTTATCTGTCGGTCTTTTGGCCCCGCAAAAAAAAAAAAAAAAAAAGTTGAGTCTCCCTTTGAGTCTTTTTGTGTATCTGACAGAAGGCATTAAGGGTTCATGTAGATCTTCTGCTTTTTGTCTCTCTTCCAAATTCTGTCTATTTCCCTGTATATCTGAAATGTTGCATAATTTGTGGCAAATTAGTTAACCATGCGGAGCATCTCCTATACAGCAATTTCAAACACGTTTTCAGCTGGGGAAAATTTCTTGCAACTAAACCTGACCTATATTAAATAACCAGATCATCAATTCAGCTATTTGGAAAACAGAAGGCAGTGTGTGCTGTCAGTTTTGCTGCAATGAGCTGGATGTTCTGTATGGACATATTTCCTACGCAGGCTTTTTAAATTATGTACTTCAAAATTTTGAGTAACTTGCCTACCAGAAACTTGCTGGAAGATAATTTTATGAAAGAAACTATTTAAAGTACTGTCCTGAATAGAGTTCAATTTTAGCCTATACTCAGGCACTGTGCAAAATCAGAGTACAAATTTCTAGAGCTTCTTCAGAAAGCAACTACCAAGGGGATGAAATATGGTGTGAAAGCAGAAGCACCATGGAAGACGGAGGAAGGGAGGCAGTGGTCACCAGGCCTGGTACTGGCCTTGGAAGCTGGCTGTCCTGCCCCTTAGCAGCCTGTACAGACAACTGAGGGAAAGACATTTTTGTAATTCATGGCACCAGAGTAGTACAGGTGTGAGCACCCTCAGCTTGCTGCTGGAGGAGCCCAGGAAAACTGAAATTAGTCTTTGTGAATGCACTCCCTAACATTTGAAATATCAACTTCAATTACACAATTAATACTGTTTTGCATGGACAAAAATACTGAATAGAAGTAATTTCTGACCACAGGTTAATTAAAGTATAAGAGCCAAAGCTCTTCACATTTTTTTTGTCTTATATGTAGTACTCAAACATTTGAAATTCTGCAAAAACTGGATAGAAGAAAAGAATTTTTCATTTACATCAACTTTAATAATGACTTGGCTAATTAGTAATGGGAAGCAGATTCCACATAATGAAGCAGATACCACATAATAACGAACAGAGGAATGAAGAGGGCATGGTAGAATTTGGAGTTGTATATATGCTTCAACTGAGAAATGGCTGTCAACAAAATTTATCATTCACTTATTTTTTTTGCCCCCTTTCCACTCACCTGAATGAATTTAATCTGTTGCAGACAGAGATGTTATTTAAGCTCATGTTTCCTACTGTTTCATATGCTTCAAAAATAAGAAGAGAAGAAAGTTTCCTTATTGTCTTCATTCTCTATGCACTGGTTTGGTAAATTCTTTGATACAAAGAAACATGAAGGAAAGCTTTAAACTGAAGCACTATCAGGCAGTGGACCCCGGAAAAAAAATCCAGAGAAGAATCCAGAAAAAAAAAAAAGCCAAACAACTATATGCCATTCATTTATTTCTGTGAAAAGCTAATATCCAAAATCTGATTTTTAGGAAAGAGTGTGAGCTGCCAGCCAGCAGTGCAGTTTTAC
Organism: Climacteris rufus; assembly: GCA_013398175.1. Classification (NCBI taxonomy): domain Eukaryota; kingdom Metazoa; phylum Chordata; class Aves; order Passeriformes; family Climacteridae; genus Climacteris; species Climacteris rufus. Next base: position 2,416,034 of record VZRZ01006927.1, read on the forward strand.
TCAGAAGAGTGCCTAGGCAAATGGTTAACTTTAAGCAAATTCTCCAGTTTCATTGATCTGAGAACGTTTCTCTGAGGTCAAAATGAGAATTTGATATACAGGCCTGGATTGAAACATATGCTGATTTACAGTCTGAATATGAATCAGTAACAAATTTTCCCTTTAGGATCCATTAATAATAGATGGTACTGCAGTGCAAGACCACAGAGTCAGAATATATGAACCCATAGCCCTTCACACCTTCATCAGTGATGAGATGCAGTCAGCATCAGCACAAGTGCCCTGGGGGATTCTATCATATTGATTTCTTTTCCTGGTTTAAATCTTTTGTCTTTACGTGGTGATAAAGACAGGGTTGATGACATATGTACAGATTTTTTTTTTAAATATCCAGTTCTCTCCTAGCCTACCAAAGGCAGGTTGTATTGTCAATTAATCACTTCCTTTCTTATAATTCTTTTGTTTTTAATATTGACGTGAAAGTTGTAAATTACCGTACATAGTGACAATGACAAAACCATTTTTTGAAAAAGAAAAGCAAAATGGGAATACAGAAGTGTTTATTAACATAACATACAAATATGCTGGTTTATTTAGATTATTCAGAAGTTTAAATGTTTGTGGTTGGTAAAAGTAACGTTTAAAATGCTAAAATAACTGACGAAGCAAATATGGATGTTTATTAAATAGTTACATTTGTCATTTAAGGCTGCAGATTTGACATGAAATGTATGACACATAATAAGATATATTATAGATCACTCACTGTTCTGTTTTTCTGTCAGTAAAACTTTTCTACCAGTCTGAAAGAATAAAAGGGATCTTCAGGCTTTTGAGACAGGAATCAGCATGTGTTGAAGTGTAGGACGTTTGACAAAACAGCATGTAGAAGAAATAATATCAAACCAGAATGATTGAAAAATTATAGTGAAACATGAAACCCGTCAGCTTATCCTGTAAAGAAATTTAGCGTATAGAGGATGAGAAGACATGCTGGAGCTCTGATAATAAAAAAGAGGATCAGTATTGTAGCTGGTTCTTGGGAGTGGAAAGTCTTCAGCAGCTTTTGAGAACTCCAGCGTCAAGTCACGAAACCAAAGACAAAAATACTTCTCTCAGTAGATCTGATCTACGCCCTGCAGATGTTAGGTCAGCACCTCAGAGAGACTACTTTTATCTCCATCCTCATAACAAATTCTTCAGAAGAGCAATGATTTGGCCTCTGAGATTCTCCAAATGCATTTTCCCACAGAACGCTCTTTACGCTATTCATTTCCACTGTCATTCAGTGTGCCCTGTGCTATTTGTGTGACAATGCACTAACCTGCATCCTTAGCAGAGGCTCAGGAAGGCTTCTTGCAGGGAAGTGAGGAAACATTTAAGAATCCTCATCCTAGGACAGCAATGCAGAGGAAAAACGGCTCCTGAGTTTAACAAGGATGAGCAGAAGGAATGCTCCTATTTACAGTTCACCCTATTTATTAGGTGTTGGTAAGCAAAAAACACCTGACATGCACTCTCAGAAGATAGTATAAGACAGTGTCAGATGGGCTGCATGATTTGAGACTGTACCTCAAGCAGGAGAAGTGTTGACATAGGAAGAATTATGTTGGTATCCCACTGCAGAACTCCAAATCTTAGGACACACCTGGTTTAGGACCTTGAGCACCAGCCAGCTCCTCTAGAGTTCCTCCATCACCTACTCTCTATAAGCACCTAATTCAGCTTGATCAAAAATTCCAGCAAACTAAAAGAAAAGTTTCTCAAAAGACTGAATTTACTTTTTCCACTACATTGAAAGAAAGTGCTTTAAAACAGGAAAAAAAACAAGGGGGGGGGGGGGGGGGGGAGCCATAATATTCACAGTGACTCTTTCTGTAATGGCAAAAACCCACTGTGATATTCTTAACAAAATCCCCCATGGCTGGTTTTCTACATTGTATCTTATTGTGAAAATACACATCTTTTGAAATATGAAAATTGTTTCAAAGTGAGAGGGGAAATAATTTCAGGAAAATCCTTGTCAAATTATTAACAACACATTCCATAGAGAACCACAAAGAAAAAGGAAATCTCATAAAATACAGAAGCCAAAGCTCTGAAAGAAACTTCTGTCTTATAATTAATTTTTTACATTCCATCTCTGTTTTCCAGCACAGAAAACTCCTTTTAAATTAAATTATATTCCAGTAAAGAAACACATGGAATTATAATGCACAAGAACACATTGCTACTTTAATATTCTACACTATTTATAAGACAGCACAAGGCACAGTTTTTCACTTTTAAATACTGCCAACTCAAATAATTTTAATTTATTAGGCATATATCTATGTCAAATTTAGAATATATCAAATTCACCATAACATCCTGAGATATTTTTGCTCAGAAATATATCAGGTCAGATTTCCATTTATGCTGCATTTACATTTATATCCATTTTAAAGACCCTCTTTTCTGCCAGAATGATTTAAAGTGACCTTGCTGAAAGTAGGGTCTATATTGTATTTTAAAAAGCTGATTATTCAAAAAGGCATTGGTTATAAAGCAAAATACACTGTATGACAAAGAACCTCAGCTGGCTGATATTGCTGTAATTTCATTTACAGCACTCAAGTTATATGAGTTTCCCTCAACTGGGGATCCAATCATGAATACTGTGTGTAGTTTAGAGGATATATATTTTAAGCAGTAACACACAGATGTCTATTGTGTATATTTGGCAAATGTTTCCACATGTCAACCAATTGTGGAAACTGTGAGTTTGGAAGCTAAATATACAAATTATACCCAAACTATATACATATCCTTCTTTTAAATTTTGCAGGTCTTGATTAAACCATCCATTGTCTTAGAGATTATCTAGATTTATGCCATTGCATCTGAACATAGAGTTTTATGAGGCTATACATAATTTATATAGATCAACACTAATTACTATGAAAAGACTCAGGTAGCTCAGTCTTACTGTTTTAATACCAGACCTAGTTTTCTCTGTCACCTGTGAAGATGGAACTGCACTTTGCCCAGACAGTGAACAGTCCCATCTCCCTCTAGATTCTGGACTTAAGTCTCAAGGAGAATTTACATGGTTCATAGGCTTGGAAAAGATGGTGCATTTCATCCCAGCAACAGTAACTCCTGTCAGTGATGGCAGATGAAAATGGGGTTTGGGTTTTTTAAATTAAGAAGCCTGTGTCATTAAAACCAGCTGTAATCATTGGGGACTGAAGGTCCATTTATGTTTTCATTTGCTGTGCTGAAACATCAGTCATCCCATTGTGCTCTGTGGAATTACTGTAGGGTTTTATTCTTGTAAATGAGAACAGACTTTTTTTCTTAATCTTTCTTTGAAACTAAGTGATTATAGCCTGAATTGGCTCTGTGAATGAGAAAACTGTATGTTCCCATTTAAACATATTCTACAGGCTTCACAGAATTCTTTTTTTGCATACCTACACTGATTTTACAGGATTTTAAGACAGATCAAAAGATCTGTCTTAAAAATAAAAAAATAAAAAAAAAGAATACATCCTCTTCAAGTCACAATTTCCTAATTTTATTCTCTGGTGGATGTCCTCTGTAATGACAGTGTCCCTGTGGTTCATATTGTTTCTAACGGTCTTAAATGGACACTCCTGAAAACTACTCCTTTGAAAAAAATCAGTAAATAAACCTTTGTGCTAAAGCACAGAACCCTACAAAGAAAACAGAACAAAAACAGCTTATGAAAACCATAGGTAGTAGCAGGTCTGACTATGTCATAATAAAATTCAGATATAACTTCTGTGAATATTAAAGCAGTAAAAGGGGCAAAAATGCACAGCGGATAATTTCAAAGTGACAACAATCAAAGTCCCTTGGAAAAGGAAGAAAAACATTACCCATTTTATACTTGTTATGTAATTGTGCTTGTCCTTGGACACATTTCACCTGCAATCACACTTCTAGCAGTTTGGTGTAGAATTTTTATTACTTCTTTATATTTTTTCATCATCATCACTATTTATTTTTTTGAATGTGACTGGGCTTGCCTGCTTTAAAGAGGTTTTTGAAACATCTGTGTGCATGGTGGACATGGCTATAGTCTCATAATCCTCCTCACGGGAGTGGAAATGGCAAAAATGAAAAAAAAACTGCAAGTCCCTTTGGAAGTTCTTATTGAGAAACCCGTAGAAGATGGGATTCACACAGGTAGAGATCATGGCAGTGAGGTGGCAAATCAGGAACAACAGGTTGTGGCTGCAGGTAGCAACAGGCAGAATTTCATGATTCCAATCAAACACGATATTGAAGATGGTGAGAGGCAGCCAGCAAACTGCAAATGCAACCACTATTGATATCAGCATGATGTTGATCCTTTTGGTTTCAGAGGATCTGTACTTACTGTCTCTCATCTTGTCCATCATGTTATTCCTTTTTTTTAACCGTATGTATATCTGCAGGAAATTCAACAAAGAGAAACACATGGGACAAATTAACCTTTCACTGTCATTTTTTCAAGGATAAACATCAGATAGAAAGAAGTACATATTGCAAGAGGATTCTATCTTACCTTCAAGTAGCAAATAAATATAAAACAAAGTGGTCCAAAGTACTGAATCACCAAAAGTGTTGTGGTGTAAGAAAGCCTGGCAGTGTCCAAGGGGAACAGGTCCAAGCACACATATTTGTCCTTATATTCATCAAATGTTACATTTCTAAAGGGCTCATCTGTTAATACGTGATAGACCAGGAAAGGCAAAGAGGAAGCTGTGGCTAAAATCCATATGGCAGCAATCCCCATGTAGGCATGTCTGTTGTTCGGCCTCCAGCCGCGTGGATTGATGATCAGCTGATGGCGCTCAATAGCAATGAGGACTAAAGAAAACACCGAGACGGTGATGGAGGCACATTGCACGAAAGGGTTCAACTTGCACATGGCCTCCCCAAAAATCCAGTGGTCCATTAAAGTGTACACAAAGGTAAAGGGAAGACACATGATGGTCACTAGGAGATCAGAGAATGACAGGTTCACAATGAGGATGTTGGTAACATTGCGCATCTCCTTTTGTTTTAAAATAATGACAATCAAGGCCAGATTCCCAGAGACTCCCAGAATTATTACAGTCCCATAAGCCAAGGCCAAAGTGAAGACCATGGCCAAAGGCACATGGCAATCTTCGTCCTCAAACTGCAAGATCTGTGAGTTCATCTCCGAAAAATTCAGGTGACTGGAGATATTTCCCAGTGGGGCGAGAACCGAGGTATTCATGTCGTTTCCAACTCGCCGCCAAACTTCGCCGCCGCCGCCGCCGCCGCGTTCATCCAGACCGCTCCTAGTTCAGAACGCGCTCATCAGCCCCGCAGCGCACCCCGGGCCGAGCCCGCTGCTCAGCGCCGCATCTCCCTCGCAGCACCTGGGGAGAAGGGAAGGAGCAGGGCGGGTCACCGCCGGCACGGCGCGCCCGTGTCCCGCGGGAGCCGAGCCGCCCGGGCCGGCCGATCCCCCGCCGCCGGGCTCCNCGGGAGGCAGCACGGAACACGAGCCCTGCCCGGCCCGTTCCCGCCGGCACAAGTCACACGAAATAGTGAGCTGAGAAACAATTTCAGCCTTCCACCAGCGTAGCCTCCACTTCAGGTTTTACATCTCCTTTTCACAAGTTTAATCTGCAAACGTCTGCTTTCTCAAACTGCTCTAAGTGAAATTATAACCAGGCATCACATGAGGAGGGGGGAAAGCCCATCTGACTAACGTGACGGGTGGAAAAATGACTCAATTGCTGCCTTTTTTTTTTTTTTCCCTAACGCATACACTTGGTGTTGAGCGGCCAAGTGCCCTCGGCAGCACTGGCACTAAGTCAAAGATAAATCAGGAACTCTGAACACCTTAATCTTAGCTAGCAGGGCTGTGCAGCAAAGAAAGAACAAAACAAGACAAAAACCAAAAATGGCAAAATTCAAGCACTGCAGAAAATTTCTTTAGTCATGCAACATAATTAGGCATTCTTAAATAACCACCCCTCTGCAAGGCCTGGGATTTTAAAAATCTGAAACTCAGGCATATGCGTTCAGGAGGCAAATTGAAAAATAAAATCAAATTAATTGATAAACAATTACAAAATAATTAATTAATAACCTGGCACACCTTTACCTTAACTTGCCATTAGTGGCACTGAATCTGGGCACCATTAGTAGCGCTGCATTCAGCACTGAATCGGGAACTTTCTCTCTGCCCACTCCCTTGAGCTAAATTTTTGCTCACTTAACCTCAGGTTAGGGTAATGGAAGTAATGCCACTTAAAATTCACACAAGTGGCTTTCAAACCCGACTTCATATGGCATTTATCACAAAAGCTGTAAAAACATTGCCCACTAAAATGTACTTCATTGAAAGTTACCCTGAATAAGTGAGCTTTTGTTCTTAAATGATACTTGATAGAAATCTCTGTGCCATGTAAGTCTCCAGAGAACTGTCTTTGTTACTGGTGACAGACACCCTTTTAACCAGCCACATGCTGGGGACCAGAGCTGGGGCTGCCTCCTTCCTAGGGCAGAGCCAGGCTGTGACATCTGGGCTTGCAGCTCCAGCTCCTCCTGAGGGTCAGCCAAAGGATGACCATGGAAATGCCATTCCTTCTCGCTGCTGTCAGAGATCACCTCGGCTGGCTCCACTGGCTCTTTCTAGCCACCACAAGGCTACAGGAAACTGCGACAGGCAATGCAGCTTGTCTCTCAGTGACATTTTACTGTGAGAGTTAACAGCAATGGTTTCATACAAAAGGCATCTGTCTGAGGTTTGACTACTCTGATTTTCAAGCTAACTAGTCATGCACCTAAGTATTACCTCTCAGACCTTTTGCCTCTGCCAACTAAATTTATTGGATTTCCTAGCCCACCAACTCTGTTTTAGGGTCCAATAAAGAAATTTCCACCTCCAGGACTTCTTGAAGCATCGCTTCTGTCAGAGCCAGAAGTAGGTGCTTAACCCAAAGGGAAAGTGTGTGGGTGATGTGGAGAGCCAGGGTTCCTCAATTCCCCCAGTGTAACTTTATCATACTCTGAAAATCAACATCTAGATTTAATCATGACCTCCACCATCACTTGTATAGCATGAGGTGGGCACTCCAGCCCTGTGATCTGATGGAATGATGACAGGAGCAGAGCAGGCGAGGAACCATGTCCTGCAAGGACTGAAGTGGACAGGTTCTCTCACCAGCTGGCACCATGCTGCACCCAGCAATAAGGTGTCCAGGGTTTCATGCTCTTGGTTTTTCCACTCCCTTAGCCAAGCACTGCTCTTGTTTATTTATTAAATATCAAACTCAAAACTAGAAAATGTTACTGCTCCTTCGTCCCTCATCTTTCCCCATAGCAGAAATACATCCCAAGAGTGTATCTAGGAACCAGCTCAGAAACACAGCACTGCTGGCAAGTGACAAGGAGTCCTTCTTTCTTGTCCTTCTGCAAAATGGACCAGACAGCAGTGGGGCATGAAGTTCAATCCCCTGGACAGCTGCATTGTTCCTTGTCTCCTAACCCCCAGCTCAAAAGTCAGGAAAAAGATCCCTCCCCACACTGAGTGCTGGCTTGGGGTGGGGAAAGCTCATAGCTCTGCAGACCCCTCTGAGTGGATTGCACAGTCTCCCCAACCAAGCACATCCTCCTGACTCTCTGTGAGAATTTTGGTCAAAAGTTTAGCACCAAGAGACAGAAAGGGTGAAATAACACGCTGTGAGGTGACCGGAAATGCACAGTAAAACTATTGGAGCTGTTCAGAAGCAAGCTCAAAATGTTGTCAGCCCAATGGTTCACCCAGCCACTCGCAAGTCCTACATGGAGCCTACCCCTCCCTTGGATTTTGTCACCTGCACCGAAGAGAGCAGGCAAACACCAGCCTAACTGGCACACAACCACCCAGAGTCATGGAAAAGCAACCACAGGGGAAACTCACCTTGCAATTGCTCTGCCCGTCTTTGGTCTGCTCATGGGCTGGCTCAGGAGGCTGGATGGAGAAGTCGTAGGGAAAGGAGAAGGATCCTTTGGTATTTCTCCAGTCAGATCCTAAAGATTGGTGAGGAAGGCTGGAGACTCCCCCTTAAAGCTGAACTCCACCTTACCCCAGTATCATATGACGATGCTCTACTGAGTAGATCCTGAAAATCTCACTGCAAGCACATCACCTTTAAACTGCACATCTGGGGGTGGGTTGCCTAGTAATTCCGAAAGAATGCAATTAAATATTGAAACAAAAGAGGGGGGTTGGGGGAAGAGCGCAGCGAAAAGCTCAGGAAAGGAGACAGTTTTAAATCGGTCTGCCCGTTTCATTTTGTCTGCAAGTTATTGCCATCTTGTGGCCAAACTAAAGCTGGAAAGAGAAGCTGTCGGAAAGGGGACGAGGAAGAGATTTTAAGCATAAGGAGCAGGTTGCAAAGCTTGGGTTTGTTTTTTTAAACCAGTACAGGTATCTTCTGGTCTGCATTGATCGTGAATAGTGATGACTGGATCAATAAGAAATGTCAGGTTGCTGAAACACCTTGCTGTCTCACTCACAAAAAGCACTGCACTAACCTACTTCAATGGGCAAAAAAGACCCCAAAAAAGTGAGTTGGGAAGTCTTCAAGAAGTTACCCAGATAAACTTAAGCAACACTTTGAAAATGCCTTGAAAAAACCTGCAGACTGTGTTACGAGTTTGGATTTCTTGGAAAACAGAAGTTCCCTAACTCTTCTAAGGCTCCAAATTAATTTTTCCCGTGTAAGAAGTTGCAATGCTCTTACATTCTTACCTTCAGACATACACCTATTATACGGCAACACTGTTGTGTCATGAATAACTCTCAATTGAGAAACCAGGTTAATTATAGCTGAAAAATCAGTTGCACATAATAAATTATTATAACGTTTTTTATAGACGGAGCCTCATAGGAAGATTTCAGAACCCAGAATGAGGTTGGTGTTTACACTGTGTTTACAGGAGCTCAGCTCAACTGCGTTGTAATTGCAGTCCTTGATATAAGAAAGAAAACTGCAGGCACACCTCAAGGTTGCTATAAACTGGTAGCTGTGGTGCTGCTGACATTTTAAAAGCAGCAGCCAGAAGTGAAGTGCAGGCTGTATATAATGCCTCTCAAGAACTTCAGTCATATGTGGGTCATTAGCATGCATCAATCTTCAACTGAGCAGAGCAAAAGTAGGTTCACTCAGGCAGGGATCCAAGCTGAAGGTCTCATAAAGAGCATATTTCTGTCTGAAGCAGTGACACTCTAGGACATAGACAACTGAGACCTCTCATTGCTATGGATGTGGAATGATTCATTCACACAACAAAAAAAAAAGAGACATCCAATATAGATATTTTTAAGGGCAATAGATGTATTTCTAGGCAGAGAAAAATCCTCTCTTTGTTATGCCAGGATGTTCCCACTACTTCCCTGCAATGCTCTTACCCATATGGTCAAGATGATTTCTTAAAAAATTAAAATAAGAATTCTGTGATACAGAATTGTGGTACTCTGCCAACAGGTGTCCAGGGCAGAGATACATTTTTAGAACCAGTTCAGAATAAGATACTTGAGATTACATGGCAAGCTGGGGAGCTGCAGAGGTGACTTCTGTAATAAGACACCAGGAGCTGCGCCCATGGTGAACAGAACCACTTTCAGCCGGCTCCAAAATGGACCTACCCCCAGCCACAACAGATTCTCCCCAGAAGCCTGTGGTGAGAACCATGGTGACACAAATTGTTCCCCTGCAGCCCATGCAGGACCATGGTGGAGCATATACATCCTGTGGTCCACGGAGAGGAGTCCACACAAGAGCAGGTTTGCTGGCAGGAATCGCAACCCCTTGGGGAACCCACACTGGAGAAATCTGTTCCTCAAGGACTGTACCTCATGGGAAGGACACATACTGGAGCGAGGAAACATCATGAGGCGGAAGGAGTGGCAGAGACAACATGTGATGAACTGAGTAGTACTCCCATTCCCTGTCTGCCTGCACCACTCAGAGGGATGGGAATATAGAAGAGTTGGAAGGAAAGAGTGATGTTGAGCTTGGGAAGACAGGGTTGTAGGGAGCCGTGAATTTTGCCTTTGTTTCTCACCATCCTATTCTATTTTAAGTAGATAAATGTACCACAGAGACATTCATTTACTATCCTAGCAAAATGCCATTACTTCTGTCACAGAAATGTCCTTCTCCTCCATTTTTTCATTAGTCATGAGGATCTCCATTTCATCTGCAAATGCAGTGATTCATAATACTTCATTTTTTAATGGTTAATACATACAAGAATTTCAAATGTTGCAAAAACACAGGCAAAGCAAACCTCACAATACCTCTTTTATACTATGCAAATATCATAATTACCTGTAAAAGATAAAGATAGAGCCTATGTGTCACTCAGTGACCTGAACTCACAGTGATGACAACAAATATTCACAGGGTTATCCACACTGCAGATAGATGCAATGTCAGGCTTTGAACAGTGCAACGGAGCAGTGGAAAGGACTGCCTTGGTCACTGAGCCTTTCAAACACACATGCCTAATGTGAGTGTGCGTGTGTATATATATGCACACATACTATAACCTGAGCCTTATTACAAGCTTTCTGCTTCACCATTGTGTTGTGTGCCCACCTCAGCTGACTAAATCAGTTGGAAATATCAGTATTCTCTGAAGCACTTCACATACATGGGAGCACTAAAACACACTAAAACATAATCACTCTAAGAAACAGATAGAGACTCTTTTTAAATGTTCCATTATAATTATATAAAATACATGCTGTGCAGTAAATGCCACATAGCATCAGGTATGGTCTGTAGGAAAATCAGGCATTTGCAGATCCTGGCTATTCTGCGCATCTCCAGTCTCAGCACCAGGCTGAGAGTCTCCATCTGGAGCTCCAAGCTCACAAAGATGTCAAAAGATTCCTCAGTAACTCTTATTTTATTAATGATGACTGTCAGGACATGAGAACATTGGAGTAGTAAGATAACCATTGTGTTAAAGATTATTCTTTTCCAGGGAATAAATTTTTAAGTACATCAAAGGCACCCTGGACTGGAAGACTGTTTGTGTGCATATGTTTATTTGTGTGAAGACATGACATTGCAAAAAGAGAATTAGTGCAATGAACAGAACACAAGTATTTCAACGAAGAACAGTCTGAGTAAAAGAAAACAGAAATACTTTGAAGCAAAAGTATTGAGAAGGGAAAAAAATGGTTTTAAAAAACCTGTAGAAAAAAAAAATACCAAGACATAATCCATTAAAATTCTTTTTCACTGCAAATCTCGAAAATGGAAAAAATGTCATAAAATGAGGCTGTCACTTTCATTGCAATGTATTGTCGTGTGTTCAGGCAATGTAATCCCTCCTTAAAACTTAAAATAGACTAAGTGAAAGAAAACCAGGAGAAACATTTGTACTTTCTAGTCTGTATAAAACAAACTGAAGTCACCACTATGGAAATGAATGGAAACACTCTGTGAAGGTTTTTTTTAACTTTCTTTTTTATTGTTTTCATTTTCTAGTAGTGAACATCAGTGCCATTGAAATACTTGCATTTCACATTACTCTATTCAAAGATAAGGGAACTCATGGTCCTTGGGGCAAAAGTCTGTCATCAGTAGACTAAATAAGCCTTTTGCTGTTGAGTGTAATTGGAATAGCATCAAATTCTCCGTTTGGCTAAGAACATGTTTATTCTGACATAACTGCATCTGACACCAAACATAACAACACTTCCTTCGACTGCTAATGTCACAAACCCACAGAAGCTGCATGAATGATTATGTGGTTAATCTCTCCTGACAGTCTGGCTGCTGCAGTTCCATTTTCAACAATACAGGCAAACTGACTAGTGTAAATTGATCCTGATCACATGAAATATTGCTTTAAGGCTGTTTGAGATATAACCTAAGTTATGTCCACCTGGCTAAAATACTAAGTCATCTTTTCTGCTACAGCCACCCCATGGTGTCCATTCAGGATTCAAACTCCCGTACGCTCATACACAAGCTCCCATCTGGCTTCAACTGAAGCAGAAATAGGCTCCACACTTCAGCATGATCATCCAGACAGGTCAAGGTGTATAACACTAACCAGCCAAAAAATATGATGACACATTAGCAAACAAAAATGAATAATTATAGGCTCACCCTTGGAAATATTTTATTAGCTAACCATCAGCTGTCCTGCCTTTCATCACAAAGACATCTCCACCATTGCCACCTTTTCAGAAGTCCAAGGCTTGCTGCTTTATGCAAGGTAAGAATCTGTAGAAAGGATGGACCATACAGAAGCCAGACATTCGTGGTATTTTTAATAGTGTTTTAATAGTATTTTTGTCGGGCATGAAGTGGTTGGGTGAAGAATTTTAACCCACAGAAATGCTTTATATGTATCTCACAAAATCTCTCAAATTCTGTACTAGCTATGTTCTACCATTTACCCTGTTTTTCCCATGGATAGGTGCTCCACTGGTAATAGAATTTACAGTAACATTACACTTTGTCTCATGGCAAACTTTGACTCAGGACAATTGACTGCATGCTGTGGATTTGGACATTAGGTGGTTTCGACCTTTGGTTTTGTGGCATTCATCAGTGATTTCCAATTCTCACTGATTTGGCACTTTGAGTCTTCCACAGTTAGCCTTTAGAGGCTAAATTTTCTAAGATATTGGAATGATTCTCTCAAAAAAAGATACATTTGGGACTGTGGTAAGAAACACGACAAAATTAATTTGTATTCATATAACCACACCATTTTCTCCTGCATTTTCTGTTGTGTGCTTCTGACTCAGGAATACCAACCTCCTCTCTCTGATGCACCATTTTTCTTCCCCAGCTCCTCCAGAAGAGTTACCTTTCATCATCACCATCTCTTACTTCCTCAAGGACTCGTCTATGGTTTCAACAACCCTATGGTGGCTGGTTTCTAGGGAACTTGTACTATGATCTGCTGTCACTCCTGACTTTTGATACCTCTAATGTCCATATGTTTTCTATCTCTAGATGACTGATTTTATTTTATTTCTGGCAAGACAGAGGCACACAAACAATGAAAAGAAAAAGATATAATGGTCTGAATAGTAATTGCCTCTGAAGTGTGCAAGTGTCAAGGATGAATTGTCCAAATACAGCTGAGGGAAATCTGGTGTTACTTACAGGTCTGTGGGGAAAAAAACAAACAAACAAACTCACAGCTGCCAATACATTACTGGTTGATGAACCCTCCTGAAATAAGCCAACTAACAAAACAAGTATGATATTTTATTCTTAGAGAAAATTGCTTTAAGGAAGGAATACTTGTCTTACAGACTGCTCCTGCTAAGAAGAACATATTTTCTGGAAAATGCTTGGGGAAACTACTAGATGACCTCCCACCTCAAAAATGACTTAACATGAATGTAGGCTGCACCTTTATGAAGGTACAATGGCATCCCACATAAATCACAGTTGTGTAATGTAAGAAGCCTTAATTTCCCACTGGGCTCTGCTAGGAAATTTAGACTTCATTTTAAAGACAGTGTCCATCTGCTGTAGCTAGCAGTTTCCATAGAAAGATATAGTGTCTTTAAAACTTCACTCTTTCCAGGAGGGATCTTCCACTTCAAGCAGTGGAGCCCAGCAACGCGGGAAGCTCTCCTGGAACAAGAGACGTGAGGAAAGTCTTAATCACCCCTATCACATGTTAGAACCATAGTAGGTTTCTATCTACAGGTCAAAATTTGCGTGAAAGGCTTCAAAACCATCAGTGTTAGGTGGGAAGTTGGTCAAAAATTCTCAGAACAGCTGCTCAGGCCTAAAAAGGATTAATTCTGTTCTATGCTGTGACTAACAGGAGAGTTGTGTTAATACGATGAGATGGATTGGCACGTCACTTCCACCTGGCAGCTCCCTGTGCTCCACTTGCACATGCAGTGATTCACCAGCAGTGGGTGGTGAATTATGCAGAAGCAGGCGAAAGAAGATGGGATGAAATCTTCCCTTGCCATCCTGAGCTCATCTGCTGAAGATTAAGATTATTTGTTCCCTGATCACTCAATGAGTATTTTCCCCAATACCCGAGTTAAATAAGGAACCTAAGTGGACTTTTCAAAGCCTATTTTACAGTATGATTGATCCAGTTGTTTTGTCTTTGCGTGGTACAGTCTTTCACAGGCTAATTATGCTGACAGCTTTTTGCGCAGTGCTGTGTTAATATCAACTGTCGAAGTAGCACCTTGGCAAATGGGAAAGTCATTACATTTCTGTGTCAGATTCTGCCACTTGTGCTCCCAGGAACTCCTGTGTCACTGAGCTCTCTGGTAGCTCCGTAATAGGACTATGATCAATGACTCTTCTTGTGCTAGAAGATAACAGCTGGTGAAAGCAGTGGAATTTGTCTTTCATGCTTTGTGCTGTGACATACCCAACAATTTTTATGCTTTAAAATATTGCTCACTTAAGAAAATGCCTTGCCTTCCCACTGATTGTTCAGATAAAATTAAAACCATCCTTCAGATATTTTGCTCTTTAAGAATGGAGCTCAGCTCAGAAAGGAAAACTGTTTGGGGGAAATCCATCGCCTCCCACCTGTTCTAAAATAAAGATTAAAGGGTGTTCGAGCAGCATGGATAAACACCTCTGGAGCTCCTCTCCAGCCGAAGAGCGGGGAGCTCTGGGCAGCGTTGTGTGATTGCCTGTGCATGCTCTCACTTCCCTGCGTCCTGAGACTCACGGCGCGTTTCACCTTTGCAAAATGCCATGCCCGGAGTGCCGGGTGAGGCACTGAGAGCATCCCGTAAGCGAGCGTAGCGTATATTTACCGTCTCACTGTATTTCCATGGAAACTCTATTGGTCACGCCGTGCAGCGCTGAAATACCGGGCTCCAGGGCCGCCTGGAACGGCCTCCCGAAATGCGCCCGCGCTGCGACTCCGACTCCAGTTCCAGCTCCAGCCCCAGCCCCAGCGCCGGCCCCGCCGAGCGGGCGGCGAGAGCGGCAGCGACG